>NDGM011233699.1:3553-17260 GCA_002564305.1 Octomys mimax | reverse complement strand
CACACACACACACACACACACACACACACACTAAATAAATGTTAAAAAAATATTAAAAAAAAAGAGTAGATTAAGAGTAGAGCAGAGCAGTTGTCTGGCATATGCAAGGCATGGGTTCAATTTCTAGCACTAAAAAAAAATAAAAGCAAAGTTGGCACATATCATTTATTGCCCTTTTCTTTATCCTTCCTCCATATAGTTGCCTGCAATATAGCTGCAATATCTGGCATTGTGGCTGCTATCTTGGATCCTGAGGAAAAGATGAAGGGTACTGATCCAGAAGGAGCCAAGGTGTGAGCCTGACCCACAGACTGGGCTCCACATCCCTGGGCCCGCTTCATGGCTCAGTCAGCCTTGCCTGAAGAGGGACAGGAAGGAGCCTCTTCAAGCTGAAAAGAGCTGCCAAGGTGAGTGAGGAGAGAACTCTTTCCTTTCACCCCAAGTCCCCAGGCGCAATGTCTGTGATGTGTTTGGGTGTGTCTTGCACCCACCCAGGCAATGCTGGGGGGAAGGGAGGCAGCTGGTGCCCACCCTGAGGGACTCTGGTGGCACACATCCATCTACCAGGAGCCAGCCCACGTGGCGTCACAGCACAGCTTGGTTGGACCCCAGCACCACTGGGGTGCAGGTTTGGTCCATTCCATGGCTCTCCTGACTCTGTCCTGAGCCTGCAGGGTTGAGCCCTAGGTGCTGGCCAAGTTCGGATCCTGTCAACTCCTCCAGACTCCAAGCATTGACCATGCAGCACAGCGGGCCCCAGGCCCCTGGGCAGACCCACGGCCCGGTGTATGTGACTCTATCCTGGCCTACCAAGCTCCCAAGTCCCCTGCAGCACTGGGTCTTGAACACGTGTCAGGTGAGAGCTCTTCCATTGAGCTCCCACCCCAATGCCTTTTCTTTTCTGAGACAGGGTCTCACTAAGTTGCCAGACTAGCCTTGAATTTGCAGCACTCCCATCTCTGCTTCCTGGGTAGCTGAGAGGAGTGTGCCCATGCACAATTTCTCCTACTTTTGAAAAAAGCTCCCTCCCCTCAGAATGCCTTCCTGAGTCCCTGCTAGGTGTCACAGACTTCATGGACCTTAACTACTTCACATTCTCTGTCTCTTCCCTGCATCTCTCTCTTCCTGAGACTCAGGTTCCTGGTGACAGGCACCTGTCAGTCTCAGTGTTAGATTCCTTTATCTTTCTGCTGTGTCCCTGTGCTCCCATCCTTGTGGGCTGGCCTGTAAGGAGTTGTGGCCGCCCCAAGGCACAGACCAGGCTGCCCAGTGATTCCCAGGCGACGGCCACAGTGCAGGTGCTCCAGAGCCAAGGGTGTCCGCCAGGGCCCAGAGTCTTGGCCACACATGTACAGACAGGATGCACCAGCCTCCAGCAGGGACCCTCTCTCCTGGACACCAGCTACTCTGGGCAGTGGGTGAGGGACTTGGGAATGCCTGGGATAGGGGTATGCTCAGAGATCCAGCACTGTGAGGTATTTTCAGGTCCTCAGCCGCCAGCCCTAACTCAGATACACCTGGACCACAGCACCTGGACTGCCCACACCTGCAGCGGGTGACCTGATGTCACAGTCACCCCCTGGGGCTCGGCCGGCTTCTGAGGGCAAAGTGACCCTCGGTGTCCCTCCTTCAAGCTGTGCAGCTTCCTGGTGCTGAGGGAGCACACTTCCGGCCTGGGGAGGCAGGGAGGGTTTGGGCCTGTGGTCCAGGCCTGGCTGCCCCCAAAACATGACGGAAGCCATTACTCCTGCTTCCAAACCTGGTGCGAGGAAGCAGGAAGAGAAGGGCTCTCTCATTCCTGTCTTCCCTGCCTGCCTCTTGCCAACTGCTGTGAGCCAGGTGCCAGGAGAGTGGGCCCAGAGTCACTGGGTCAATGCCCGGAATCATCCTGACAGTTTCAGGGCTAGTGCTGCTGTCCTTAGGATCCTGTGTTAGCTGCCATGGGGAAGCCGAGGCACAGGTCAGTGTGCAGTTGGCACTGTGCCACGAAGAGCCAAGTGCCAGCACACCGCCCCGCTCCGCCTCTCCTGCGGGCACCAGGAATCCCCCTGCGTCGTGGGGGGCGGAGGTGGAGGACCCACGTCACTGCCCACACCTGCTGGCTGCTGCCTTTTCCCCATTAACACGCAGAGCCGCCGGGCCTGAGAAACCACAGCCGATAAGAGCACAATCGGGCTGTTCTGCAGCACCGGCTGCGGGGAGGGGGCAGCCGTGGCCCCCAGAGGCCCCGCTATCAGCAGCTCTCTCCCTGCCAGGAGCCCCTTTGAAATGCACCCACCTTATCAGGGCCGCTTCGCAGCTCTCCAGGGAGGGCTGTGGCCTCTGTGTCCTGCGTTGGGGCTCTGCCTTCCACCTGGGCCTCAGGGGATGACCAGGCTGGGGAACGCCTGGTCTTCGACCCTGCAGGGACCCCTGGCGTCATGCACAGCATGCAGTATCACTCCTGTGGCCATGGGTGCTCCCCGCCTCGCCCAGGCCTTGCCCTCTCCCCATCGCTCTCTAGGCTGCACCCCTGCCTGGTTTCCTCCTGGTAGGGCGGCTCAGCGGGCACCCCTCCTTGGCACCCCTGGGCCTGTTCCCTGCTGACCCCCAGCCACGCCTTCAGCAAATGTTACCGGGCACTTAGGACCTGCCAGGTCCTGGGGACCAGGACCCACCAATCTCGCTCTCCCACGGCGCTGGGGAGAGGATAAACAGTCACTAAATGAGGGCTTGGTGTGTCGGGGTGATCAGAGCTGCCACAGGTGGAACCTCTGCTGGTGACATTTCACCCAAGACCTGAAGGAGTCCAGTTCGCAGACTCACAAACCCAGGAGGCAGGGGAACGCAGAGACAGCTGGGCAAGTGGGTCTGGGCTGCTGGGCTGCAGGGTGGTCACTGCGTTTTGGGAAGTGAGGCATGACCAGATGTCCCCAGGATATGGATGTTGCCTGTAACGCTGGGGCTGGAGGACCCCAAGGGGCCCGGTGCTGCTGCTGGCCCTCAGGGAGCTCTCTTCCCAGCCTCAGTTTCCCTCCCCCATACAAGCGGGACAAAGATCTTTCTTGAGGTCAGGAGCAGCAAGTGACGGCACAACCACGGAGCAGCAGGTCACAGGCCCATGTGAGGCTGGTGGAGCTTGGCACCTAGCATGTGCCAGGTGCCCTGGTGGCCTTTGTTAGGACCTGGGGCTCAGTCCTAGGGCCATCTCCTTGCTTTATGACCCACCCACCTGGGGCCACACACAGCCCTTTCTTTAAGCCAGTGACCACCCGAGGTCAGGATTGTCCCCGCAGCCCTGTGTGCATCAGCTCCCTTGCTGACCTCATGAGTCCTGGAGCACGGGCCATTTCACATGCGAGTGGGGCCCGCAGAGTGCCTCACCCTCATGACACTGGGAACCTTCAGGATCATTCTTCCTGCTTCATTCCTGTCCCAGGCTCCAGCCAGGGGCACCAAGGAGGACAAGGCCACCATGTGACCCCACCCATGGCCTGTGGCCACTGCACTCCTACAGGCCCCATTCCACAGCCCTGACCCCAGCTGTGGGGCAGCCTGCTCTTCAGCCCAGGTGGATGGCGTAAGAGCCCTGTGGATCTCACCACCCTCCTGTCTGCCCTGCAGGCGGCCAGCGCCCAACACAGATGAAGGAAATGCGCAAGGCTACACCAGGAAAGGGTGCGGACGTGAGAGGAAACCACAGGGTGGCCTGAGCTCGGCAGGTGGGGAGGGTGGAGGGTGGCAGGGTGGCCTCAGCACCCAGCACCTCAGGGTGCCCTGGGTCCCTCTGGTCACTCAGTCTGACCCTCTGATGGCACCACCACTGCCTTGTCTCCAGCCTAGGACCTGGCCCACCTCACAGGTGCAGTAATGGCCAGTGTTCCCAGAGTGAGCCGAGTGGACGGAGCGGAGATGACTCTGGTGTGTGGGATGCCTGGCCAGGCAGCAGTGGCACCCAGGGACAGCTCAGCGTCCTTGGCCCCGGCACAAGTGGCTGCTCCCTGGTCAGGTGAGGGTTGAGTCCAAAGGCAATGCCACTGAGCAACTCTGGGTACTCCTGTGGGTCCTGACCTGCAGGGGTGCTGGTCACACGTGACAATCTACTGAGAGTGCTGGACCTCCACCTCAGAACGAACATACACACACACGAACATGCCCGATTCCAGGGACTCAGCCCCTCCCCTCCCACAACTTCTACCTCGAGACGGGAATTTGAACCAGGGCCTTCCCTATGCCCCCAGCTCATTTTTATTTCATTTTGAGACAGGGTCTCACTAAATCTCTTAGTTGCCCAGGCTGGGCTCAAACCTGCAATCCTCCTGTCTCAGCTTCCCAGAGTGCTGGGGTTGTAAGTGTGCACCACCACACCTGGGCTAGATTTTGTTCTTTCTGTAGAGGTCTTGTGCTATGTTTTCAGAATCTGCTGGGAACCCTTGCCCATCCTGTCATTCTTGGGCCCCAGGGAGTACAGCACATATCCCCCATTATCAAATGGTCTGCGTGGCCTGAGTCCCCTCCTAGGCTGGAAGCTAGACAGGATTTTGTGGCACCTGCTTAGTATTCTTGGGTGCCAGTGCAGTGGCTGTGTATAGGTGAGGGAACAGACAGATGGATGGACAGACAGGCAGGCTGTGCTGAGTGCAGTCCCAGGGAGGCAGAGGGTGTGGGGCAACATTCCCGTGGGAGATCTAACCGCCTGGACAATAGCTTCACATATGTGAGAAGAGGGGGGCCAGGGAGGGTGCCAGGAACCGGGTCTGTTTCCTGGTGCGGGGTTTCCACCTGCTTCCACCCCACTCTGGGGCTGTGGGCAGGGGGCACTGCTCCTCTCAGGTTGCTGGGCTCTGCCCAGGAGGTGGCTCTACAGACCAGAGCTGGCCCCACAGGACACCGGAGAGCAAGAGGCCTGCCCACGCACGCGTGGCACAGTGCAGCCGCTTATCCTGTCCAGCCCTCCCTCCAGCCCGCACCACCCCTTGCCCCTGTAGCCCCCTCCACTGGCCCCAGGGGCCTCCAGCAGCTGCCCCAGCTCCACCCAGTGACCCCTAACTCTTCTGCCAGGGCATGGGAGAAGCCAGGACCCCACCCAGGCTGGGATGCAGCTGCTGTTGCGGGAAGCAGGAGCCGCCCAGTGTCTCGGGTGTCACTGCCCAGCAGGCAAGGAAGCCTCTCACCTTCTGGCCACCCACAGTGGCTTTGTGAACGCTGGGCCCAGAATCCAGGCTTCTTGGGGGCTTTGGGATGCGCAGGCCAGAGCCCAGGCAGCGCCTGGAAGCTGCTGGGGCAATAGGGACAGGGAGGGTGTCAGGGCGGAAGGGCTGGGGACAGGGTGCTGCGAGGGTGAGCACACACGTACAGGGGTGGGGTGTGTGTGTTGCACACTCCTGTGACCTCACCAGAGTCCCTTGGTCCCTTCATCAACCCCCACCCTGTTTCCCCAGGCGGTGCCAACCTCTGGGCACCCTTGAGGGCAGTGTCTGGGGGCTTCCCCACCACCCACCTTCCAGGTCACCAAGCCAAGGCAGGCAGGAGGACCAAGGTGAATCACCACGGTGGGCAGCAGCAGGGCTCATCAAGCATGGCTTGGGAGTAGAGTGGGGGCAGTGAGGACGTGAGGACACCTGGGGCTGAAGACCCTCCCTGGGAAACCCCACAGTGGGCATGGCCCTAGCTCTACCTGACTTGCTGTGCAGTCTCCTTACCTTCCTTTCCCTCTCTGGGCCTCAGCCTGGTCTTCTTAAAGCTGAAAGGCTGGGTCAGACCTCTTGCCCCTAGGCCCTGGTCAGTCCTCCTAACATGGATCCCCCTGACTTTGCTGTCTCCTGCCCCCGGGACCCCACAACACTATCATATGGGCTGGGTAGGCTTTTTACATACGCAACTTCATTTCACCTTCTGGTCAGCTTATGGATGAGACAAATGGGTGGTTGATGTCCACACAGCAGGGGACCAGGCAAAGTCAGAAGCCAGTTTCCCAGGGTCAGTGGTCACCTGGCCAGGGGTGGCTTTGGTTGGCCTGTCCTCCAGCCTCCACCAAAAGCCCTCTCTCCACCTGGGGCTGCTCCCATCTCACCAGGATCCTGGGCACTACCTGGCACTGTCTTCCCTGGCTCCAGCCCTTTCACAGAGGGGCTGAGGTGGGCATCATGGGGAACTGCCGTGGCTTCCTCTGCTTCCCTGGATGGGGAGCACATTTGAGCCTCCTCGGTAGGTGGATATGGTGGATGCAAACTGGCAGTCAACTTTTTTTTTTTCCTTTTATGTATTTGGTACAGGCTCTCACTAGGCAGCCTGGACTCAGTGATCCTCCTGTTTTCAGCCTCCCAGCACTGGGAAGGCTTGCACTACCGCGCCTGGTCTAGTTCCTCGGCTTGTGCCCTGGGGGTGGGGCTGGCGCAGCACGTGGGACTGGGGATTGAACCCTGGTCCCTGTACTTGTCAAAGCAGGCGCTTAGTCCTCTGAGCTATCTCGCCGGCCCTTGGTGGGCAACTTCCTGGCCCGAGTGCAGATCCCTCAGCCTACTGGCACAGACCCTTCACCCCGCTGCTACACTTTCTAGCTCCTACCACAGACCTCTGGGGCTTCCCAGGGCAGATCCGTAAAACAGGCCTGCATGAGACAATGTCGTGGGCTTTAGGCCTGCAGCTGGACTTGTGGGGGGCACTGCTACAGTCTAGGTCTTCATCGGGACTCGTGCTGGACATTACCATGGTATCCAGGCCCTCAGGTGAATTCTTTAGTATTCAATGTGTGGACAGAATTCCTGTATGCTTTGTATATGATTCTTTGGGTGACTATTAGAAAATAATTCTACAAAATACATGTCCTGTATTATATTGTCCTGTATTGTAATTGTTCCCCTTGCAAAGCCCCAAGTGACAGTGGACCTTGACCTCACATTGACCTTATGTTACACTTGAGGAAACTGAGGCAGAGACAAGGCCTGGTGGCGTACAGTGGAGACCTGAATCCTGGCAGCTTGGCTCAAATAATGCAGCCTGAAGAGGACTCACCCATGCTCATGGAACAGAGACAATAGGATCCAGGCCACCTGCGACAAGGTGAAACTGTTCAGTGCGGACTCTGTGCCCAGGGAACCAGGGTGTAGGGAGATCAAAGTTTTGGAGAAGAAAGGTGGTCCGGTGGCTGGAGTGGAAGTGTCAGGAGGGTGGGGGGCAGTGTCATCCCTCTCTGGTCAAGGTACTGGACGCTTTAGAATCCTGACCCCCCCCACTGGACCCCGCCACTTGTAGCACCGAGGCCCCAGCCAGCTCTCTCCTGTGGGGTCCTGGGAGTAGAAGGAGGTGTCTAAGGGAGGGACAAGTGATGCTGGTAGGACACATGTGCCTCTGCTCTCCAGGGTTGCCCCCATCACACAGGTGACCGGCCAGAGGGCGCCCTGCAGCACAGGGTACCCACCGCACACTCGTGGCCCACACAGCCAGCCAGAGGCCACAGGGTTCTCAATTTCCCAGCAGAAGAGTTGTTTGCTTCTCTTCATAGGATGATGGTGAGGGAGGTGGTTGGGGTTTCAGGAGTCCCCCTTCCCAGGAAGGTGGGACTTTGGTCCCTACTTGACTTGCACCCCTCACAAATGGCTGTGAGACACGAGGTGTCCCACTGGGTGTCCATGCTGTGGTGGCCTCTAGCAGGTGGGGTTCCTGGGAAGGGCTGTTTGCTTCCGGGCACACAGGCGAGCGGGTGGCTTTATGGTGCCATCTGGAAGATACAGCTCGGGCGGGCCTGGCTGGCACAGGGCCTGGGTGGGGAAAGGGACACTGGGCACAGTGAAGAGCTGGCCCCCAGCTGTTGCCTGGTCCCTAAAGCAGTCTGACAATAATCCAATGAAGCAGGGGTGACAGGGGAGGACACTGAGGCCCAGCAGCTTGGGGAGCTGCCCCAGTCATGCCTGGATCCCAGCCCAAGCACAAGTGACAGTGGAGCCTGCACCCTGCCCACCTCTCAGCATCACCATACTGGCGCTGGAGACTACGAGCAACCTGGAACTCAGGACCTGGCCCCAGCCCCCTGAAATCTTCAGCTAGGGTCTCTGCTTCCTGTAGGTCACAAGGATTCCTAGGGTCCTGGGGGGCAGGACATGGGGTGCAAGGACAAACATCAGTCCTTGTTGTTTAGGGGATGTGGGGATGGCCTGTAGGGATGACCTGGTAGGCTTCCTCCCAGCGGGCTACAACTACCCCAACCCTTGTGTTCACTGCTGCCACAGCACGAAGTCCAAATCAAGACCTCGCCTTGCAAGTCTCTCCAAGGCATGCATGGGAGACTCCTGTAGGGACAGCACATCCTGTGCACACATGGGTATCCTCACAGCAGTGCAGCAAGGTGTTCTGGGTCTTCCTAAGGGGCTGAGGGACACTACAGGGAGAGACAGGCCTAGGGCTACAGGGCTTGCAAGACAGTCCAGTGTGTGTGTGTATGTGTGTGTGTGTGTGTGTGGCCAGAGTAGCCCCATGTGCTTCCTTCTCTGGCACCCAGGATGGCTTTCTTCCCCAAAAGGGCATCAGACCTTGGTGGTTGTGCCCACGTGGCCAGTGTAGGGTGGGGCTGGCTCCTCTCCAGGCCTCAGGAGCCACCAGCAGCACTCCACTGGGGGCCTGGGTGGAGGCTGCCTACCTGCTTCAGTGGAATTGACTTGGAGCTATGACATTCACACAAACCTGGGGTCTCCCTCTCCCCTCGCCTTGCCTCTCCTCTTCTCTCTCTCTCTCTCTCTCTCTCTGTGACACACACACACCCACACTCTATGACCTTTTATCCCTTCTCCTGCCTGGGAGCTCTCGCTTCAGCTATGCTCTGAGGGGCCACTGTCTGGCTTCAGAGGCCTGTGGCCCTGGGAGGCCACTTCCCTGCAGTCACTGTCCCCAGGGCTGACTTCCACTGGCCGCTAGCCACCTGCTTCATGTCACCACACCCCTCCCAGGTTATGTTCTTGGTACCTCTTTGGAGTTGTGAAACCACCCTTTCTGGGTAGAGTTGGTGTGAGGGTCACCTCTGTCCCCAACAGAATGACAGCACAATGGAGCAGGGACCAAGGCAAGTTTGCTTCTGGCTGAGTCCCCCGCTCTGGGAATTGGCACCCTTCAGGTTACTTTCCTAAAGACTCCACCACTGCCAGGGAGCAGGAAACAGAGATGGCAGAGCACACGGCAAAGCTTGGCTTTTTTTTCTGTGGCTTTCTTTGTGGAAAGAACAAATATGCCTCCTGACTCCTTGGGATCACGTGTGGCTTTCTCATCTATGAAATGGAAGGAACAGTGGCATCTACCTTTTCAGGGTGTGGCGCTCC
The DNA here is from genome assembly GCA_002564305.1 of Octomys mimax. Classification (NCBI taxonomy): domain Eukaryota; kingdom Metazoa; phylum Chordata; class Mammalia; order Rodentia; family Octodontidae; genus Octomys; species Octomys mimax. Next base: position 7,973 of record NDGM011233699.1, on the reverse strand, counting down.
AAGGAGGGCCCCTGAGGGAGCTGCTGGGTGCTGACTGGTCAAATGGGGGCCTGGGTGCACAGCGAACACCGGCAAGCTCACACCCTTATCAGTTTCCATCAAGAACAGAAAATGAGCATGCTGAGGGGGTAAAACAGAATCCTGATTTCCTGACTCCTAAGAAAATGCTCAGTCTGGGGCCGGGGAGATGATTCAGTGGAATCAGTGCTTCCCTGGCAAGCGCAAGGGCCTGAGTTCAATTCCCGGTTTGAAGAAAAAAAAAAAAAAAGCGGGTGGGGAGCAGCACAACCCAAGCCCAGAGCCCAGGACCCTGGGAGCCAGCTCTGCCGCCTTGCCCTGTTAAAGGCAGGTGTGGGGTGGCTGCAGGGCCTACTTCCCACACCCCCGTGCTGGAGCTGCAACTGAAGGCTGCAGGTTGCCAGTCCCTTGCCTCCCACAGCTGCCACCTCTCAGAGATGCAAATTTCTCTCTCTGCTTTATGCAAACAAACCAGTCCTCATAGCCAAGATGCTTCCCCTCAGGCACAAGCACGGCCATGGTGGTGCCCACTGCCTCACCCCCAGGCCTGGCAGCTGGACCCAGGGATCTGAGTCGGCTGGCATCAGTTCCTGTTTCCTAGCCACCTGCTCTCTTGCCTGGGGGACCTTGGCTGTCTTTACTGGCTCAGGTGTCAGGGACAGCGTGGGCAGGGGGCAGCCTCTGCATTTATGGAGACTGGTCACTGTCCCCTCCCAAGGTACTGCAGAGGGGCCACCTCGCCTGGCCGTTCCAGCACAGCACACGATGGGGCCTGCTCACGGAGGCTCGCTCTACCCAACTTCCGGGGATCTCCGAGCTAGCAGGGCCGTCTTCATCAGCCCTGGAGGAGCCACACCTGGGGCCTGGTGGCTGTGGCTCAATACCCAGACTTCCCTTCTACCCGTCCCCAGGTACAGCTGCCCTAAGCCGTGCCTCTCAGTGGGCGACTGGAACCCAGGCCTGCACCCCACTGGCATGGGTCTCTGGGTGGGGTGGGATCCACTCTTGGGACACTGCCAAGCGTGTGAGGAGAGCAGGCAGGAGACCGTGCTGAACAAGTAAAGGCAACAGCTTGAGCACCGCCTCCATGCCCACCATGGCCTTGGCCTCCCTCCCTGGCTCGGGCACTGACTTAGTTCCTTGTGGGCACCTGGATGCAGACGTGTTGGTCCTGCACTCCGCCCTCGGAAGTGGGAAACTGCAGCTGCCCCACCATTTCTCAGGCACAGATTTCTGGGCTGTCATTGTCCACTGCAGGCACCTCTGAGACCGCCCCCTGTCCAGGAGTCCCTGTATTATCTGGGGGCTGCGTCAGCAAACGCAGCCCTGGGACTTCATCAAGCAAACGTTCTCAGGTAGGAGGGCACACCCAAGGGTACACCCCCAGCTCCACGCTGGTGGCCCAGGCCACACCTACCAGGTTGCAATGGCACAATAAAGGTCACCTCATATTGGAGAGTTATTCTGAGCCCTGTGAACATTTTTAGGGTGGTTTAATTCTCACGGGACCTCTAGAACTGTCCTCATGTTCCACAGTGGGACATGATCAACACCATGGTCATTCAGCCTAGAAGCAGCAGAGCCTGGACTCACCCCAAGCTCACCTACCTGGGGGCCAAGAGCAGAGCCCTCTGTCCTTCTGACCTTTCTAGGTGAGCTAGGCTGCGTGGCGCCCTCTGCTGCCCACAGGAGCACAGTGCCCAGGTGCGATGGCCACACCCTGGCAGCACTGGCCACGCCTGGGGGGCGTTCCTTCGGGGCTCAGCCGTCCATCTGTCCACCCCCTTCTCATTGCGTAGAAAGCTGGGGGTGCCTGGTTCTGTGGAGGCAACGCGCAACAATGGTCCCTGGGATCAGGGATCTTGAGTCCTGTCTGGGCTTGGTGCAGGTCATTGTGACCCCTATTGGTCTCTCCTCCAGCTGAGCCAGCAAGGCCTTTCTTCTGTGACTGTCCCACATTGTCCTTGGGAAGATTCCTATAGCTTCTCCCAAGTTTGTTGCTTCAGTCCCCTCCTGGATAACAGGCAGCAGTAACTCACCTAGCTAGTAGATTCCAGGAGCCAAGGCCCAAGCTCAGGAATGGCTCTCCCCCCTTGTTCTGGGAGCTGTTTCCCTGCTGTCACCCTTGCCTCTTACATTTTCAACCTCTAGCCAGGGACCGGATAAGGTGTTTGGCTGTTGCTGCTGCCTGAGGCCCACAAACTTGTAACTGCTCTGTCTCCCATCACTCTCCCCCCATCTACTCCCCAGGTCTTTGCACTTGCTGTTCTTCCTGCCTGGAGTGTTTCTCTCCCAGACCTCCCAGACTGTGTGAAATGCCAATCCAGTTCCCTCCTGGAATGTGTCCTTCACTTTGTACCTCTCTGCAGTGCCACAACCTCTTTACATATCATTTCAGGTCTGTCTGATGAGTTAGAATGTAGCTCGAGGGCAGGGGTTCTCTCCTTGGCTCTCTGTTCCTGGAGCCAAGAAGCATACAAAAGATGTCCAATAAATATATGAATTGCAAAGGGTCCCAGGCAGCGTGCCCACAGGCGGGTACCTCCTCAAAGGCTATACCCCTAGGACAAGGCCTGTTTGCAAAGCTTCCTTCCCTCCAAACTCAGAAATAGGATGCAAGGGACAGTCCTCACTCTGGCCCCGTCTCTTCCCAGGGCCGCCAGCACGCGGCCCTCCCCTCTCCCTGCAGCCTGTCTCCCCATTACTCATCTGTCTGAAGGTCTCAGCTTGTGTTATACCCTCAAAGAAGCCTCCAGCTCCCTCCAGGCACCTACTCTCACACATTATGGGACTGTGAGCAGCAGACCTGGCCAACCTCAGCTGCTTAGTCTGGATGGCTATGGATGAAGTGAGGTCTCCCACATGAACCAACTGTTTAGCAGGAGCTTGCCAATAATGGTCAGCTGGTATTACTACAGAGTGGACATGGACATTTGTTGTGACAGAAGAGCAGCGTGTTGGGCATGTGGAAGCCAGAGGCCACTGGATGACCCACAGCCCACACCTTGACCATCACTGTCCCAGATGACATCAGTACTTCAAATTCCCGCAGACTTGGCCACCACAGCTGCACCTCCCAGACCATCCCTGCTGTTCTCACACAGCACTGTCCCCCCTAAACATGGCATCCACTGACCTCAAAGCTTGTTAGAAATGCAGCCTCTTGCTGCCTTGTCCAAGAACCATCCAATCAGAGCTTAGATTTTAACACACAAATGCCCCAGAAAGCGCCATTTCAAAATTAAGGGCTAAAAATGGTGTGTGGTACAGGTTACTAAACTAGTACATCTCCATCTTACTGACAGGCCATCAGGACCCACTCTCCCATATCCTGAGCCTCCACTCACCCCTGCTCACTGCCCATCTTTGAAAAGGATTTTTTTTTTTTTTGGTTGACTCAGGTGGATCTGTTAAGGCATGAGGAGCTGGGAATTGAATCACGGTCCCCTGCACCTGACGGGGGCCAGCAGGAACTTAAAAAACTGAGCTGATGCACAAGCCCGCCATCACAGCCCATCTTTGAAAGCTGGGGTAGCCACAAAGGCCCTTGGGTACTACTCTCTTGGCAGTGGCTATGGCTGGGCCACAGCAGGCAGCGGAGGGAGGGGACTTCTCAAGAACAGGGGAGGCACCTGAGCTGGCCAGGGAGGTGGTGTGAAGCACCTGTTTGTTCTACCAAGAGGGCTGGGCTCCTGACTCCTGCAATTACCCCTCCTCATCCCCTAAATAAGCTGAAAGCCCCCCGCCCTGTCACCTAGCCCCCGTGGGAACCGCTCAGGTCAACAACTACCACCAAACTTGCTCCTGGTGCCCAGGGCCCAGTGACTTGACAGGTTACAGCCCCAAAAACAAATAGATTCTGCCAAGCAAATAACTGTTCAGCAGAAGGGGTGTCAGGGACTGTCTGGGAGTGGGCTGGCGCTGCCAGAGACCCAGGTGATGGGGTGGGGCCCTCTCCTGCAGAGAATAAACAGCTACATGTGACTGGAAGGAAGGAGGATGCAGGTGCACTGTCACAGGTCTGTTCTGGGAAGAGGACACTTGCTGAGGGTCTCAGGTTGTCTCCCAGGCTTCTGCACCCTGGGCTGTGCCAGGATGCTCGGAGTCATCTCACAATTGGGCCCCTGGGTAAGACACTAGCCAGGCCTGTGTGTCCTGTCCTGGCCAGATCCTGCCCCCACACCTACGCCCTAGAGCCCCTAGCCCACAGCCATCATTTAGAATGCAGCTTGACCAGGCAGGGTCTGTAGATGAAGGGCTGGCTCCGGCAATAATGCTATCATCTAGGAGAACGCAAGGGCCACCCGGCCAGCCACTGACCTCAGACTCGGGCGATGCCTCTTTTTTTTTTTTTTTTTGGCGGAACCAGGGATTGAACTCAGACCCTTGTGCTTGCCAGGGA
>NDGM011233690.1:0-25930 GCA_002564305.1 Octomys mimax | reverse complement strand
ACCTGAGCCTGACTGCTTTGTTAAAGCAGCCACTTAAAGAACTGAGCTAAGGGGCAGGCCCCCGTAAGTGTTTTTCTTTTACCTGCTGCACTCATGGCCACACATGGCCCGCCCTGTAGTTGGGAGTCAGTGCCTGACTGCATTCAAGCCAACAGAACAGTGGTGCAAAAGAGGGAGCCACCTCAAGATCTGCCCAGAAGAAGTCTTATCTTCTACATTCTCTTCCACTTGTCAACTGGACACATGGCAGAGGAAGTAGCAGGGAGAAGGTGGGGCCTCTGAATTTCTGCAAGGAGTGGAACCTTACTGTACTTAAATCAGCTGCCTCATGCTGGGCCTTCACACAAACCACAAATAATCCTTCATTCTGTTAAACCAGTATGTATTAGAGTCACTAGCTAAAACAGTCTTCCCTAATACATAACCATTTCAGTAAAACACACAGAGACACACACACACACACATGCCACAGCCTGCTTAACTTTTTGACATAGAGCCTACAATTTATATCTACCTATATACATAATATATAAACTTGGTATATAATTTATAAATTTATGCATATATTTATAAATGCATACTTTTAAATTTTCTCGCTAAGCATCTAGGTTACTTTATATTACTGGGCAGCAGGTCAAGGCCATTGTGGCTTGAGGAAAGGTTTGTTATTAGCAGCAGAAGAAAGCGATCTGTATGTCAGATTGTCTTCTTGCTGATTTAGGGGAGCTGACTTTCTGTCAGTTATGATTATACCTTCGTAGTTAACACCTCATAACAAGGCTAAGCATTTTAGAAGCAACAGCTTTGCCACTTTGTTGTTGTGTATTTACAATATTGGTATCATCTTTAATCCATAGGTACTTTGGAGGGGTTTATATAAGCCATGTGGTTATTTAGCAAAGCTTGGTATCATAAAACCTGTATCACATGACAATGCATGAATCCACTTAACCAGGCATGACTAAAACATGCTGTGTCCAAGTTCACTGAGAGGAAGTCAATGGGTAGAAGTACAACCTGCCTTTCCTTCAGCATATGTGAACAGTATATTACACACATCATTATCTGGCTTTTCTTTTTCATTATAAAATAATATAAGTTTCAACACTTATTAACCTGTGCTGGATGTATCCTAGCCTTGAAACCATCGTTGGGCAGGTGCACTGGGCATTCAAGCCCTCCTGCTCTCATGTCATGAGTCAATGATTTGCCTCCCAGCTATACACAGAGTATGATGGCTGATGTCACACCACCTAAACTGCCCCACTATACCGCCTACTCTCCCCCAAGGGCAGACTCCTTGCTCTTGTATGGGCTAGAGGCCCTGGCCCCTTTTCCTAGCACCACAAGTTATAAGTCAAGCTCTCTTTGAGTTGTCCTAAGTCAAATTATAGAATAAATGAAACCCTATCATCCATTAAAGTGAACGCATGTGGCGAATGTCGTGGTTTGGAGTTTTTCAAGGGGGAACACTACAATACTGAGGCATATTTTATAAGATTATTTATAATAGTCACTCAATCATAAACAAAAAGGGAGTGCAGTAAACCTGTTCACATACTAAAGACCAAAGAATCCAGCTGAGGCCTAGATCCCACGATAATGTCCTATATGCATTCAGCTAATGACCTCATAACAACACCTCCCATGAATCCAACTGGAGGCCTAGAGCCCACAACAAAGTCTCCTGAAGTAGTGTTTCACGGATGTGCTCTAGGAAGGCCCAAAGGTCAGTGGTACAAGCTAGAAAGTCTGCGCCAGCCAGGTGAAGGACCTGTGCTAGCAGGCTGAAGGATCTGAACTGGAGGCTGGAAGCAGTGCTTGAGGTTAGAACCAGAGCTCCCCTCTGAAAAGTACCATAGCCATCTCCAACAACAGTGAGGTGAGGTGCCAACCTCCTCCTATGATGAGAAAAGTGGAGTTCCCATCAGGAAAGCCAATGTAACAATCTTCTCCAGGATAGCCCAAGAGAACCAGCAGCTCCCAACAGCCTCCCTAATAGCCTCCACCCCCTCCCAACAGCCTCTTCTTCCCCAGTTCTATCTCTTACGTTGCTGGAAACAGTGCTCAGTGGAGCCTCCCACAACAGGACCATGCTGGTTCAGTTCAGGTGAGTATTACAAGTAGACCCCAAGTTGGCAGTCCACCACAGTTAAAGAAGGCAGCTGGCAGGCAGTCTGACATGGTGACAAGCCCCCAGGGCTATGAGTTATAACATCTAGGTTTTATCTGACTGCATCTCCAATGAAATCCATACAGTCCTATTTAACCTCATAAAGAATAAGGAGCTATGAGAGAAGGTGCTCCTTAGAGCCCTGGCTTGAATGGGCTATGTGGGGCTCCGAAGAGTAAAGCTTGGCAAGAATTTGAGCAGAGATTCTCAAAAACAAAGAGCATTTTATCTTCTGCTGCCTTCCAGGAAAGTCTTGAGGGAAGTTTAAAACAACACAGGACAAGAAAAGCCAAAAGGATTTTAGAGTTTTATGCCCTTAATCAGGGTCTTTGAAAAGATAAGCTCACAGGAGATAAATGGAAGCGCCAGGTTCCCTGGGCAATTAAAGGGTCACAAAGGAGATTATCTAAACAGGCAGAGCTGAATGGCCATGATCTGGACAGAACATTGCCCACCCCAGGCTTTGAAGTCAGCACTGAGTTTGGGTTGAGGCTGACACTGACCACCTGCGTAAGTTACTTCATCAACCCATATGTAGTTCCACTTAGTCATGAGTAGAGATGACAATGCACATTTTGAGTCATACTTATTATGGGTACTTAATGAAACAACAGCGATGCCTGATAAAAGTCAGTGCTGGCCAATAGGTTCTCAATGGTCATTCGCTTTTTTTGCTTTTGCTTAGCCCATCTTTACATTTGCTAACTATTAGAGTTAGGCTTGGCAAGCACTCACGATATCAGAGGTCAAAGAAGTGCTTTTTGACAGGTCATGCAGAGTGAATGCTTGTGCCCCAAAAGACCTTGTTAAGAAGTCACAGATGATGAGTGATGAAAACAAAGCAACAAACCCAAGCCAGGAGGAAGAAGGAAGCTGGCAGCTTACAGCGAGAATGACCTTAGCAAAGTGAGGACACCTGAATGAAGTAGGTGAGGACACATAGGAAAACAGCAAGCTCTGCAAGTTTGTCCATATTTCACTTCTTTACCAGCAAAGAGGAATCTTGGTGTAAGTCATTAGAACTGATCTAACTTTCCCCAGGCAACCGCTGTGGACTTGGGCCACGCCCAAGCACCCTGGCTCTCCACAGCTCACATCATGCTAAGCTCCACCCTCAGAGAAAGAGCAAAAAAGCCTACCCCCCACTACTACAATGCCTCATGTAGATAAAGCATCTGGATCACAGGTGGTGGCGCACACCTATAATCCCAGCACTGGGGAGGTGGAGGCAGGAGCAATGTGCAGGGCTCAAGGCCTGCCTGTGCTACATAGAGCTCAAGCCACTCTGCACTACAAAGTGAAACCCTGTCTCAAAAAAAGTTTCTAAATAAATAATCTTTTCATCATTTTAGAGGGTCTTATAAGCTGCTTATTGAGGCCAAAGTCAAGTGTAAGGATCTTAGGAAGAATAGTGTACAGTTTACAGCTGTGAACCATATCCCCAAAACAATATTCAAAGTAATACCAAAAGAGACGCTAGAAGTGAATGATTACCATACATCCCCTTCTCCTTGACGTGGCAACTCAAAATTCCTTCCTCCTTAATGGTAAACCCTGTTCAAGCAAAATGGCTTTTTAAGAAGTCCCTGTTAAAGAAAAAAGGTTATATTTGAAGTGTTCTCATTTATGTCCTTGACAAACGATAACATAAATCCTTCCTGGTAAAAGCAGAGGCATTAATTATTCAATTAAACAACGTGGTTGTTGACTTTTAAAGGCAGTAGACAAATTTTCCACAAAGAACATAATTCTCATTCTTGAAAATATAATCCCAGAGTTGGGGGGAAAAATGTGCTCAAAAGGGAGAAATCTGAAAGATACAAACAACCAGAAATGGGAGATTCGTCTTATGATTGTCACTTGGCCTTTGAAAGGTATCTTGATGTGATTGTTTTTTATAATATAAATCCTAACAGCTTAACAAATAAGAAGGGTCATTTTAGAAACGAAAAGGAGAGCTGTACCAAATAAATGAAGACTAATATTTGCTAAGACGCTGTAGATAATACAGACGATGTCATTTCATCAAGTATTAAAAAGTTTCAAATTATTCCTGACTTCACTACAGTTAATATAAATGCCCCAAGTCAATAAATCTTGGTATTGATTAATCTATCCCCCCCCGATTCAATTTTGTTAAGATCCACCAGTTCCCATAGGCAGAAGGGGCAGATGTGACGATAGCTATTTACAAAATCAATATAGCACAAGAGATGTAGAGAAATTAAGTACAGCAGAGATGACCCATTAAATCATCCAGTCTATCCTCATCTCCCTCTTGGCCCTGTGCAGGGGCTTCTCTTTCAACATAGTTGAACCACTTTATTCAAGGAAGTTGTGGAGGTCAACAGACACAAAGGCTTGCTCCATTTCCCAAGAAACTAGCCCCAGGCCCTACCAGCTATACCGTGTCACCTATCTAATGCCATTAGTGATTCTCAAGTCTAGTCGCACACTAGAGTCACCCAGGGAGCTGCTGGTATACACCAACATGAGGCTTCAGGCCCAGATATTTTATGTAGTTGATGTGAGTGGGACTTAAGTGCTATTGGTATACATATTTTTAATACTCAAGCACTTCTAAAGTTCAGAAAGGGGTTGGAACCAGTTTCCCGCAACTTCAGTACTGTTATTCCTTTCCCAGCATTAAAAGCTTTCTTGTTGGCCATATCAAAATTAATACAATATTACCAGAGAAAGAGTGACATAGGTGACAATAAATTTGTGAATCTCAGTTAGCTGGCAAACATAAGCTAAGAACCACTGCTGTGGGAATCATTATTGCTGATGAAAGAACTACATATTTATCAGGTAGGCTGGGGTACCAGAGGAAGACTGATAAAGGACTGCAGCTTTAAACTCAGAGAAAAGGCATTTGTCCCAAGTAACTGCACCAGGAGCAATTAAACACACATGACAGCTACCAAAAGTAGAAAACCATTAGATTTTGAGTTCTCTGTTGAGTATCTTAACCTTAGCTTTGAAAGGAAATAAAATATAAACACAAATATTTAAAAGCACACTATTCAATCTTACAGCTGTCTTTGAATCTTCACTGGGTTTAGGCACTGAAGTCGACCACCCACCCTGTGGGTAGATGCAATTATTGTCCCATTGTAAAGATGAGGAAATTAAGACACCTCGTTAGTAAGTGACAGTGTTGGGATTCCCACCGAGGTAGAGCAGCTCCAGACTACATGCTGTTGGTTACTCATCTCTGTCTCTCAGTAGTGTTCAGATATAAAGCAAACATCTGATATTAGAAACTAAGGGCCACACGTTAAGCCTCACAAGTGCTAGGATGCAATTGACTCAATAAATACCTCTCCAATATTTGTCTCAAATATTTGAATGTGTAAGAATCTGTAAAAATATTTTTAAAACAATAGTAGGACCCTATTCCTGGGCCATTACCAGTCAGACAGGACCAGTGAATGTAACATCTTTTAATAGGTAGCGCAGTACTTGACACTGAGGTTCCCCAGAGTTCAAGACAGGGACTGAGATAAAACAATTTCTCCGATGAAGAGAGAATGGGTGGCCTTGAAAAATAAAAGCCCTTTCAGGAGGGCTGAGTGGAAGAAGCTAAGCTGTAAAGAGTTAAAGAACAATCATTAGAATATAGGGACAGTGAAGCTCCCTGGTAAAGGGTAGAGCTTTGCAGAAAGTTATTTTTCAGCAAAAGGAAAGGTGCCAAAAGAAAAGAAAAAATTAAAAACCAAGGAGCACGGCAGGAGAATGAAGATGGAACAAAGTTCTGGAGAAGGCAGCAGGGCTCCAGGCAACTGCAGCGAGTCCACTTGCCAAAGTATCCATGGAGAGAGGCTCATCTAGAAGGAAGAGCTCATGCCAGGCCCTTGACACTGTGACCAGTAGTACAAGTGTGTACTTCCCACCCTGCACTTGAGAACAAGGTTAAGAGCTCTCTTAGGATCAATTTTTCAAGGTCTCTTGAAAAGAGAAACAAAATTCCACAGGGTGCAATACTACCAAGGCATCATTCCCAACCCCCATGGGTACAAGTGTGTTGCTTGATTGACACGTTGCTCCTAAAAGGACCAAAGGCTGGCAATGTAGAATTCTCTCTTATGTGAGGATGTTTCTATAGTCCAGTTACTTACAACTGCAGAAGTGACTAAATAATTTATAGGTCTGGACATAAAATGAAAACATGGAATCCACTGTTGGAAAATTGTTTAAATTTTTTAAATGGCAATGGCAAACAGAGGATTAAACTGAGTATAGGGCCCAATGTGCGGCACACTGTATACTACCCAGGAAGCTGGTCTTCTGGCCTGCCTATGAGATGCACTTGGGAAGCCTTTAAAATACCAATATCCAGGCCATGCCTGTGGCTAATCAGAAGCAGAATCACTGGGCAACGAGAACCATGAATCAGAATTTTTTAAAGATGTTCATTGATTCCAGTGTGCAACCACGGCTGAGCACCAGTGCTTCCTTGTCACAGAATCTGACTTAATACCACCCTTGAAAATCACTTTAAGAAATTCTTTCTGGAAAAAAAAAAATACAATGGCCTATAGCCTGTTTACATAGTAGTGAATCGTACTTCTCCACCTACCCATTCCTATAAACTGCCTCAAGTTATTAGTACAAAAGAATGCAAATCTTTTCCTATAATGAATATATGTATTTTGCAAACTAAGAACAAGAGACAACGTGAACAACAGAGCCCATGTTCAATGCCTCTAAGGCCCCTTCTTGAATTTTCTTGGCTGAAACAGATTAACTAAGGTCCTGACACTGTCTTAGAACCCACCTACCCTTCTAATGCATGACAAAAGGCACTTCCAAGCAACAGACACATTTGGACAGAATGTTCAGTTAAGGCAGGAGAATCTGACTATCATGAAGTCCAATAATAATAATCTCCAAAGCTTCAGATTTATCCCTAGAGATAGGATCAAATAAGGATGATCATCCCAGCAGCATAGTTGGGCAGCAACCAGCCATAGACATAGTTAGCCATGCCTCCTTAAAGATGTGGCTGCTGTAGTGGAAACTAGGACATTCCCACTGGAATCTTGGATCTCAAATGCATTGAGGAAGCCAATTCCTTTACAGCAGTCTTCAGGAAAGCAGTAGACCTCCAGTTGGTGCCCACTTAGGATAACAGCAAGTCTGTCACTGGGATCTCAGCAGCCGTAGAGTAACAAGGGATGCTTTGGCAGTAAATAACATGGGTTAGATTCTACCACTTAGGAGCTGGGTAGCCTCTCCATCCTGCAGTTCCCTCATCAGAAAATTTGTGTTAAAAAAGTACCATAGAATTACTATAAAGATTAAATGAGATAATTCATATATGGTGCTTAGAATAGCAATTAATAGATGGTATGTGCTCAGTGAATGTTATCTGAGCTACTTTCTTCATTGTCACTACTAATTATAATAATCTCCAAAGTGCCTATGACTCACTCTTTTCTCTCTTTCACAAATATGAAACCAATGTTTAAAAAGCGTAAGTGATCGACTCCAAGTTCCCCAAGCCAATAACAGTAGTGCCCAGGACTGCAACCCATATTTTGCATTTTATGTTCTCAACTCCTCCATCTCTCCTACTTGAGAACTGAGCGGAACCCCTCTTTGCAATCTTTCTATTCTGATGTGTAATGCAACTTTACTTTGCTCTAAATGAATATTGAAAATGATGATTCAAGATACTGTTAGTTGCATCATACCCCTTCAATCCATGTTAATTATTGCTAGTATTATTGTTGTTGTTATAATAAAGTTGATGAAGTTTGAGGAAAACTATATGTGAATTGGTCATACTCACTACACTGTAAATGCCCTCACAGAGCTGGCTATTTTAAGGAATCCAGTGTTGACTTCTTTGGAAAAAGTAAAAGTCTTCTTGATAAAGTGATTTAAATCACCTGCTTAACTACCCTAGGCACACTCGGAAGACTTCTGTATCCGCTATGCTTAAAATAAGAGAAGCAAAGATCCCAAACTGTTGCGAGCAAAGGTTAGTACAAAAATGCAATTGTATAAAAGAAGTCTGACTTCAGAAACCTATTGTCTCATAGCTAAAAATTAGTAGTATGGGGACACAAGCTAAAAAAGAAAAGAACCATGACTACTTTCATGTATTCATAAGGCTCCTCTCTTTGAGGGAAATTGTAGGCACCATACCAAGCCTAGCTCTCCTTTTACCATTCATGTGTATACTGATGTAACTCAAGGCTTTTAGTGAGGGCCCCTGGGCAGCCGTGTTGGGGTCATAGGCCTACTGTTAGGGAAAACTTCCTGGCCAATCAAATGATACTAAATCATTGCATTTATTTTTCATCCAAATGATTGTCTCTTTCAGAAAGAAACCTGCCCTATGGCACCAATTTCTCCTTTTTGCTGAGTGGTCTAGGAAAAAAATAAAAATTTAAGAACAACAATGAATTCATGACAATTAAACTGGCAGATAATGAAAGCCACAAATATATAATTACCATGTCCCACTTGGTACAATTCACTCCAGAGTTGCCAAAAACTGCCCATTCCATTCGTAGTTGCCCTTACACAGGCCCTGGGCTCTGCAGCTGCATCTCAATGAGCCAAAGTCGGCTGCCTGGAATGGTTTCCCTGGTAACAGGGTTCTGGCTGAGAGGGACATTGATTACCCCGAGGAATGAGTTTCTACTTGGAGGGAGCCTGGGTGAATGCTAAAGCAGTGGATCTGGAAGAGGAGGCAGGGTCCAGAGAGGGACAAAAGTCACTAAGTTTCTGAGAGTACTCCCAACTTTTTCCCAGTCTAAAATAAAAGAAAGTAATAGCCCTCTGAGGACTTCAGAGGAAAGGCTGGAGTTGAACTGTCTCATCCTATTCCCGAGTTGAACTACCTCACCCAATTTCTTATCAGAAAAGTGAACTGGTGACCAAGAGCCTTGGGATCTAGACCCGTGTCTTATTAATCCACAGGATCACGCTTGCTATCACATCTACAGCACATCGTGAGAGTGGGGAGTAAGGGGCTTTCTGAGCCCCAAAGTCTACCATCATCTGAGGCGGCCAAATCAGCACATAAAAGCACAATGAGAAACAATTTCTATATCAACAACTGTTGCTTCTCTTGGCATTCATATTCAAAAAATCTTCCTTTTCTCAAGCTCATTCTCTAGAACTAAGTGCAAAGTTTTCACAGCTTGTTTCTAAGATTGCCTTGAAGATCGAGGGTAGCACAATTGGAACAACTCTACACGCTCCACTGGGTGAAGACAGTGCCATTACTGTCCAGTGCCTTGCCTGTTATTGTTAGTTGTGTGATTTCTAGACTATCTCAGCACAGTTTCTCATCCTGTAGCAAGGATTAAGGAACAATATATTCACAGGATCTCAGTAGAGGAAGAAGGGAAAGGCATTCCAAAGAGAGACACCCACATACATAAGTGGCTGAAAAAGTAGGTTCATGTGAAAATGCCAGTGTGGCCGAAGACTTGGAAGCCAGGGGGAGCATGGTGAGTGATGAAGGAACAAGAGAAGCAGAAGTTGGTTCATGCAAACCTTGTATTTTACCCTAAAAGCCATTAGTAGGGAAGAAAGATAGAGGTAGCATCATCAGATTCTACTTTGAAAACATTAATCTAGCCAAGGACTTTAAAGAAACCTCTTAGGGATCTATCTATTACCATGATCCAAGTAAAAAAAAAAATGATATTAGCTGAATGGTTGATTTTCCAAAGAGGAGAAAAGTCTTCCAAATGCATGGTGGCTACCACCCTCTGTCCATTGCCTGTGATCCTAGGCAACACCTTCTGTTTGAACTGTGCCCCCTTGCTTGGAGTCATCTCTCAAATTGTGTGTCAACTACTAATATCTTGACTCAGAGAGTAGATTCTCTTTTCCTTGGTAGCTGCCACCTCTGTCCTCTGACTTTGCACTGACGCCTGAAGACCCCCAGAGAGTTTCTAGTCCTCTTCCTTCAGAGAACACAAACATTCTTCCTTGTTAAATTTTTATTGCACAACAGTCACTTATGATAAAGAGGCACATTTAGCAAACACACATTTTGAGGGCATGGTTAAACAAGAAGAAAAGAAAGGAAAAATCCTTCCTTCTCACCATAGATGTCAAAAGGTAGAAGTTGCTCTTGTAGAAACAGATAAACCTGGCCCTACAGTCTTTCACCTATCCAAAAGTACTTGGAAAGCTGAAGAACAATTATTTTGACAATTGTTCCAGTGATCATTGGATACGGTGTCTCTCCTGACTGAATACTTGCATCCAGGGAAAGCGCACAACCAGCAAAAAGAAGCATGTAAGACCTGTGCTTCTCTCTCTCAAAGATTGGTGATTTAATCTCAAAGGATTGGGGGCAATGGGAAAGGAAAGGCTGGGGCAGAACCATAGCAAATGCCCTCTTTGGGTTTCAAGTAGAAAAGGAAATGTGGCAACCACACACTCTGTGACCCCTCTCCCATAGAGCAGTGGGGTCTATGTCCCCACCCCTGGGCTCCAGGTTTTATGGCTACTTTGATCAAGAGGACACAATGGCACACAACGGATGAGATACAAAAGGCTAAGAGGCTCCCCTCCTTGGAGAAGTAGATGCAAGTTAGATGATTTTTTTTATTCCTATTTTAAATGGATGCTTCCTATTTGGAACCAATTTTAGTTAATCACAGCTTTGCTATAGATATAACTATTAGATGTCACCAGAAGAACCTAAAGCTATAGCATGAATCATCACTAACAAGCTACCATCCTACCTGCAAGTTAGAAGACTTGAATAATCTTCTAACACAGGCCAATGGAAATGAAAGGACTTTTAAAAATGATTTCTAAATGACCTTTTTGAAGTTATACAACTGTGAAGTGCAGTTTGCCTATATAAACTCTCTAGTAGACTTCAACTGTTTTGTTTGTTTATGAAAATGAGTTCAACATTACTATAGGCCTATCTTATGCTGCTCTGTACTTCCCCTGGGGCCCAGCCCATCTCCAATTGCCTAGTTCCAAGGACAAACATCTCTAGAATTGAAGTCTCTTATTCCCAAATGCCTACACTTCTCCCCTTCTTCAGATTACTAAAGCTTCCCTTCTTTTGAACACACAGAAAACACAGTTCACAGATTTTTTTTCTCTCAGAATCAGTTTTTCCTCTATTGGTGTGGCCTAAGTGCCTTTCCCCTCAAAGCTCAGATGTTGAAAGCCAATCACCAATATTAGTAGGTGGAGCTTTCAGCACTAATTACATTGATAAGCATTACCCTCATGAGTGGGACACATGTCCTACCAAAAGGAGCTCCAAAAGTGGCCTTGCCCCTGCATGTGAGGACATGGCAAGGAGGTACCATCTGTGCACCAGAAAGCAGCCCTTCCCTGACACTGAATCTGATGGCAACTTGGTCTTAGTCTTCCTAGCCCCAAGAACTGTGAAGAATAAATTTTGTTGTTCATAAACTACCTCCTCTACTGCAATCCGAACAGACCAAGGCACTCCAATCAAGAACAGCATTCAAAAGAAAGTGAACTGGAGTGGGAACCACAGCCCCGGAATCTTGCTTGTCTTTCCAGTTCTGGGAATTAAACCCAGGGCCCTGTGCATGCTGAACAAGTACTATGGTACTGGGCTATACTCCCAGCTCAGAGACCTGGACTCTTGCATCTCCCCTGCCGCTCTGAGCATTGGAATCTCTACCTTGCTTTCCTCACCTACAGAAACAAAACATCACGATGGACCAAATTATCTGACAAGTCTTTTTAGTCCCAAGACTTGACCAGGGTATAGGAATAGCCCTCCATGGTCAGGACGTTAGAGAAAAATCTTCCTTGGCTGGTTTAAGAACCTGAATTGCTGCATTAACATGGATGAGTTGCCAATAGATGCTCTTTGCCAGGTAACACAAGACTTCAGCCAGCCAAATCCCGCATTCCTAAAGGAGGGACAGATGTTCACTCTGAGAAGCAGGTCAGTGCAAAGCTAGAAGTTACATACAGGTTTCAGGAGACCAGACTTCTCTCCCTGAGTCAAAAGAAGATGCCTGACTCTCACGGCTTCCCAGAGCCTTTCTGATGACAGCAAGCTCACCAGGGGCCAGCCCAGGTGACCAGTTGTATGCTTGCTATGCACATCTAGGTCTGAAGTGTTACAGAGCCTACAACCTCTGACATATTTTCTGATTACATTCTCATGGCCGCTCAGTCAAATAAAACTCTCTCTTATCTCTCTTAGCTAAGATGGCATAGAAAGTAGGGACTTGCTTTATGTGCCCTGATATTTACATGAGGTCAGTTGACAGTGTAGAGAGTAAATCCCAAGGACCCCAGCTAGGAGACTAGATTTCCTCAGTCACAGGTCATAGCACTGGGACTGTGGAATTATGGGAAGTCACTGATGATGCTAAGTGGGCAAGGGCTGGGGGAGGAGGTTGAAGTAGTAACTTAAAAATACTGTGGAACACATAGAACAATGGACAGAAAAGAGATCCCTCAAAGAGATAAAGATGTACAGGAAATGGGTACATAATGTAGAGGAAGTACTATAAGTCAGTGGGCACAGGAAGGATTGTTAATAAGTGCTATGGAGCAACTGGCTTTTAAAGGAAGGAAATAAATAAAAGGAAACATTTTCCCCACCTCTCACAGGACACACACACAAAAGTATTACTGCTGCATTACCGATCTGTGGGTCAGAAGCAAAACTTTACCACTATTAGCAAAAAATAAAGGGCAATGCCTACTACCTTTATGGCACTGAAATGGGCAAATGCTTTTTAGAGAACACATAAAAATATAACACATTGACTTCCAAAATCATAAATTTGCCAATATCAAACTTTAACAACTTCCTTCAGGCAAAAGGTACCATAAACAAAGTTAAATGACAAAGAAACTGAAGAAAATTATTATACAATCATTCTCAGAGAAAAAGTGGGTATCCAGAATATATAAAGAACTCCAACTAATTTAGATAAAGGTGACCAACTGCCAAAATGGTATTCATAAATAACTCAACATACTGTGTAGGAAGTACTAAGACTAATAACATCTGAAAAGTCACTGAATCACCCCAACAATCAAAGAAAAGTTCTCCTATCAGTGTTATAAGTCCCATGAGAGCCAGGGCTATAAAACACATGAAGGAAAAGATTCTACAACTGATGGGGATTTAAATTGGTACATCATTTCAGAGAAACTTAAATAATTGTAATAAATTTAAAATACATATTCCTTAAATTAAAAAAATCTATTTCTTGTTTAATACCAGGTGCCAAAAAGAGAAAAATATCTACTTCTAATATAGATATATATATAGATATAGATGTCTCCTACAAAGGCCCTCATACATGTGTGTAAAAAATTTTACACTGGCTGCAGCTTTTTTTTTTTCCCCTGTACCAGGGATTGAACTCAGGACCCTGCGCTTGCCAGGCAAGCGCTTATTCTACAGGGCCATCTCCCCGGGGCCTGCAGCATTTTCAAGAGCAAAAAATCTTAACAATGTGAACATCTACTGCTGTGGCAAAGAACAAATATAGCACATTTATATGACAGAATACTGTACGGCAGGCAGCATGGATGAACTAGAGCTAAATGTATCAATATTAAATAAAAAATTTTGCTGAAAATTACAACAACCATTTCCATGAATACCCTATAAGGTTTCTGAATAACTAAGCATAAAACTAACATAGAAAAGCTTGGACTAGAAGAGTAAGTGTCTGACTTTGGACAATGGGTACCTCTGGCAGTAGGACAGCAGATGGAACAAAGCTCACCTGCTTTTTCTTTAATTTTTATCATAGAAATAGAAGTGCTACATATAAGATACACCATAACTTTGTTTATCCTGCGTGATATTCAGGGCTTATTTTGAAATTTTTTCTATTTTAATTTTTCCCATAGCCCAGGGAAGAAAATCGGATCACCTTCTCCCACTGCTTGTCCTTTCTCCCTGTGCATCACCTTCCCCACTTCTGCCTCAGCTCAGAGTCTCACCCCTTCCTCATGGATCATTCCTAATCTCCGGCCTCCAGTTTCCACCTGCATGGTGTTACCAGTGTGGTTTCTTTCCTGAAATACAGATCTTTACAAATTGTTCAACAAAGTCCAAATTTGCCATCCTCATTGGGCCCCTCACTTTCAGGATAAAAGCCTAGCTCCTTTGCATGGTAGACAAAGCTCTTCACAAAGCAGCCTCTGCTTCCCTCTTCAGCCTCAAATGCCACCACCCCTTCCACTGTCACCCACGTGTATGCAGACAGCTGTGCTTGGGCCCCACTGAAGTCCTCGGAGCCTCAGTGTCCTCATCCCTTTGTAAGCGCTCATCCCCCACATACTACCTGCCCTCCATCTCTGGGCTCTGGAATCTTTCCTCAACCACCACAATGCTCCCAGTGCTCCTGCTCCAGCCTCCCAGAGAACCCTGCTCCAACCATTTCAGCAGTTACCACACCACCACCCAACAGCATTCTTCCCAGGAGCGAGGTCTCTCCGAGCTCTTTCCCTTGTGCCATAATTAATGTGCAATACATTTTGTCTGATTAATAAATTAAAGCCTGCACACACAGATGAACCTCTCACTGAGCACATAGCATCACCCTAAGAGTTGTTTTGTTCGTTCATCTGACAGTGACCAGGAATGACACTCGCAACAACTATCCTTACTGCGCATGTAGCAAAGCACTTTGCAGGCCTTGAGGGGGAATGTAAAGCAATGAGAGCAGAACAGCTATCTCTGATATGATAGAACCACTGTCTTCAGGGGGCATCACCACTCTCTCCAGCATTCTTGCTAGAGAGCAAATTCTAAGACAGGAAGCAACTTCAAGCCTATCATGCACAGAGTGTACCTGTCCACTTTCTGCAGATTTCCCTAACAGCATTTAGATACAGAGTTGCTTGCAAATGAGAAGAAAACCCAGGGATTGGGAGAGGAGAGTAAACATAATTAAGGTGTGTTATGTCTATGTGCCTACTCCCCACTGTGAATATAATCATTATGGACTGCAAACTTGTACTAATAAAACTAAATTTAAAAAATTAAAAAGCAATTAAGTGAACACTAGAAGGAATTTGGTAAGAACAAAAAGGAAGAGTCAGAAAGGATCACAAAGTGACTGATGCTTATTCTAAATTTCCCAACTACTCTTCTGACAGCAGTGGACCTGAAAGGCGGGAGGACCAGAATGGTGCCAAGCTTCATGCATGACTGCCTGTCACAATGCCTGTTTCCCCCACATCCATCATTTAGGGGAAAAGGGGGCTGACACTGGCTGGTAACTTAGCCTGACAGCCCCATCCACACCCCTCATCAGGGCTCGGCTGTTCAAATCAATATTCGTTAGCAGGCAAAATGAGCTCGTTTCACGCATGTTCTAATTAGACAATGGAGATTATTGCAAAGCACCTGCAATGTTTGTAATCGTTTAAAATAATGAGAATCAATATTAGCTTCCAAAGGCACCATATGGTAAATGCTCACTCTAGGCATGTGGTCCCTGATAGGCTCTCAATGCTTCAAAACTGATCATTCACATTTTTTAATTTGCAAGAAGTTGATCTCGAGTAATGAATTGGCTGCCTGTGTGCCCTCTGCACAGTGACCGCCTCTAAGTGATCATTTAATTGTAACATGACTTAGGTGCCCACTGGAGCAGTCGGGGTCTACCACAAAGGATACCCTCCGGCGTCAAGCTCTTGCAAATATCCCACTCTTACAGTGCGTTTTTCAGATGCCTGAGTTCCAAGTCTCTAATGGGATGGTGCTGACAGGAATAGACACAGAAGGTTTGCACAGAAACTTGTTCATTCATTGTCTCTCTCCGAGTGTTTGTGAGGATGCAGAGCTGAGGCAGGGGCAACCCTCAGAGCCTCCGATTCAGCTGGTCAAGAGCACAGGCCTGAGATTCTTCTTTCCCCACAGTTTATCAAGTAGCATAAATGCCACTTGTCCGAGGACCCCACCATGGAAGGCCTGCTCCAAAGGATGACACCCAGCTTTCCTGCCAAGCTAATGCTCTCACCCTTCCCACAAATGGTACGGGAGAAGAGGAAAAAGACCTTAGTGTTTCCCCCCAATTTCCTCAGCAAATTTATAGACCACACACAGAGATGGGCAGTGAGCTTCAGATGCAGCAGTGATGGCAAACCTTCTAGAGCTTTCAGTAATACAAACAGCCCCCAGCAGTACAAATGCCATAGGTTCACTACCACTGGTATAGAGCATTGATCCAGACACTATGCTGAGCATCTAGACATCTTGATTAATCTTCAGCACAACACACAAAAGAGTAAACTGAGGTACAGGCTTGTTCAATGTCAAGTGGCCAACAAGCAAAGGACTCAGGTGTAAGCAAGGCTTTGTGCCCCAGTTCCTGTGTTTCATATACAGCAAGGTCCTGTCTACATGATCAGCAAGTGTGTGCCGCATCATTCCTCACCCAGATGCACTTGCCCTCATCCCACGGGCTCCCTAGACCACTCTTGATATTAAGGTGGCAAACCTTCTTCATCCCGAGCACACAGACAGTGCACACTCCAGAGCCCAGGTCACTACGGCCCCTCCTCCCTTCACACCTGGTCATAAACTCAAGGTCAGTGGAATATGTCCACAAGCCTGTCCCTTGCTTTACTGGCACTTTTTTTTTTTTTTTTTCAGAACCGGGGATTGAACTCAGGCCCTTGTGCTTGCCAGGGAAGTACTTATAACTGGCACTTTTCTGATCTACTCTCCTTGTGCTTCTCGACTTTCAATGTGCACAAAGGAAGTCTGGTTTAACCCGCCTTGGAAAGCTTAGGTGTAGGCCAAGTCCATAATTAGTGCATCTATCGTGTTTCCAGACAATCCCAGAGATGAACAGCTCTTACCTGAGCAAACACAGAGACCTATTTTGGTGGAAAAGATGAGCTTTGGTGACAGACACACCCAGGATGAAATCAATTCCCATCATGTTTTGCTTAGAACATCAGTTTAATTAGAACATCAGGTGCCTCATCAATAAGCCAGAAATAACTTCTCCTTCATAGCATTATGAGATCAATACTTTAAGAAGCACTTGGCACTCTAGCGCCCTGACCCCCTCCACAAACTCCTCTGTGACTTCCCCATTCTTTTGGTACCTCGCTTGCCTTGCTTCCTATCACCACCCATCCTTCCCAGTCAAGGAGTTCAGGCTTTTTACATCTCTTTTCACAGGAAGGGCCCTCTAGGCTTCTGGGGCACACTAAGTACAAGGCCAGCCTGTGACAGCTGTCAAAATACAGCCAAGTGTCTCCCGATTCCAAGCTGAATGCTGTTTCTAAAGCTCCAGAGATGGAGGCCTCTGGGAGCTCCAGTTTGGTACTGGCAACAGATGGTCAGGGGGTTACCAGAGGCAGAACCAGAGTCTGTCAGAGGACCACTGAGTTCTCAGGAGGGCACGTGTTCCTTGTACTCAAACTTCTGCTGTCAATAATCAGAAATATTAAAGGATAAAGGAGAGATTCCCATGAAGCAAGAGCTTCAAAAGTAGTTGTATATTATCTCTATTTGGAGCTTTATTCTCACCCAGGGAGCAACTCGACAAAACCCTTCTTGGGATAACACACAAGACACATCTTAGCCCTAGGCATGAGCCTGGAGAAACATACCGTATCAAAAGCAGAAAAACAGAGGGAACCTGAAAAATCAGGGGCAGGATTTATAGCAAAGTTTGCTCAAGGGCAGGTGAATTCACCGGGTTCCCCCAAGCACTTTCTTTTCCTTCCTCCTTTGATGTTTTAAAATACACAAGACTGTTGTTTTAAATTGTCCCCATAAAACACTGCCTGCTACAGAAGCGGCAATCAGGGATTCTCCCGGCATAGGCATTTGTCATCAGGCTTGTAATTCACAGCAATTCATACACTTTTTCAAAATGCTGGGAACGTAACTTCAGGGGGTTAATAAAACAGCTTTCCACTCCTCTACTTCTTTCCATTGATAACTTATTCAAATCGTAATTGCCCGTAATGCGCACCCTCGATTACATTGCTACTCATGCCCCGCACAGTTTCCTACATCATCCATCACTGCTGCTGTCAGCAAAGTCCTCCTTCCTGCCCCGTGCACAAACATGGAACTGCTTCTCCCTTCACATCGAGCGGATGAGCCTCTACCCATCTGCCACCCTCTCTGGCTTCTTCCTGCTGGGGTTGAGGTGAGGCATTCCACTGTCCTCGCCTACTCACAGCAGGTAGTTAGGCTCAGAGCTGTCTGTGTGCCAGCCACCACGTGTTTCCCAGAACGAGGAAGACTCTTGGGTTAGGTGGTTTGGACAAAATTATCTGAAGGATGCTTACAGCACCAAGTTCTACGGGCTCAGGCAGGGTGTCAGGTGGATCACAGAGGCAAAAGCCAGGTCTCATCTCACTCCTTGCTCACTGTGTGATCATAGAAATGCCACATCAGCTCTCTGAGCTAATTCGTCACCTTGCGAGTGGAGGCTGTAATGCCCACCTCTGTTTCATAGAACTGCAGCAACTGTGTTGAAGAATTGGTAAGAAATAGTTCTGAAGCTGATGGTAGCTCACCGAGAGTCTGATACTTCCCTCCAATGTTTCTGGAAGGAAATCGCAAGTTATTATAAGGTTGCTTAGGTGTGCCTCAGATCAAGGACCAGGTGGGGAAGGAAGTCATGAGGTGGGATTTATCTGCTAGGATCAAATAAAACAGGTTAGGAATAGCCTACTGTTTGGTGCTGGGAAGACATGCACCTGGTTCTGATGGACCCAAGATAAACAAGAGCAGGCAGAGACCGCCAGGTCATGGAAGAAGATGCATCTGAACATGCTCCTTTTCCTCCTGCCTTTGCTTCAGATCTCAAAAAGCAACCACAGATCTTGATCCCACTCCCAAGCCAACACCAGCGGCTCCTCCTCTCTTGCACATTCCTTCCCAAGGATGGAGTCCCATCCTTTGGTGACCCTCTCATTTGAAAAGCACCCCATCATCTCAGAAACTCCTGGCCTTTCCACCCAGGCCCCAAAGAGCTCCAGAGCCAACATGATACAGTACTCAGTGCCTGTACCGGAGATCTGATAAGTCCTCCACAGAAAAGCAGCATCTTTGCTACATGCAGGCAGGCGTGCATGTGTATGTGTGTGTGTGTGTGTGTGTGTGTGTGTGTGTGTGTGTTTCCAACTCTCCACTCCTCTCCCTGAGTCTTGTTAAAATTCCCCGCAACAAGTGGCACCGGTAGGTCTGTCAGCAGGTGCCTGAATTTAACCAAGAAGAGAGAGGGGAAATCGCAGACATTGCCAAGAGACCTCCCTGGTTCCCCATTATCCTGGAATGGGTTCCTCTTTATAACACATGAGGGAAACCAAATGGCTTTCCCCACCCACTGAGCCTGAGAAGAGACATGGAAGAGAGGAGGAGGTGACGAGAAGACAAGTTTTATTCCATGGCCCATACTTAAGCCTTTCACCCTCTGCCTGAGCCCCTGAGAGCCCCAGTCCCTTGGGAAGAGGCAGGTGTAGAAAAATGCCATTTTCTGCAGCTGCTACCACTCAACACAAATCATCTCTTTCTCCTTTGCAAGCACAGAGTGTATCCAATCCCACTGACTGCTTTCTCCAAACCTTAAGACTTAGTATTCCCTGGTAGAACTTCCTCCTGAACAAGATTGCCTTGCTCATGCGATTTACATTAGCAGGGAGTCTGTTATTAGCTTGATATTTTATCTCTGACATTGTGAGAAATATTGCTGCCATAAACCCGGGTGCCCTTAGTAAAAGCTGAACTACTTGGCAAAAGCTAATAAAGTGAGGAACAATGAAAAAAATTGGCTATGAATACTTAAGCAGCAAAGTCGACAGCTGCCCCCAGGTCTGAGCCATGAGCGTGGAAGTGCACACACATGCATGCACACACACACACACACACACACACCCTTGCATACTCCCTAGACACAGCCACAAGGATCTTAGCTCTTGATTCATTGCATCCAATACCCTCCAAAACAGTTCTCCATAGTCTGAGGGTCTTTTCTTGATTGTTCCTAAGAAGTGGGCATCAGGCATTCTAAGGCATGTCAAAGTTACTGGTGCAAGGACTCATATACTTTGGAAGAAAAAAAAAAAGCAGAAAATAAAACAAAATGGAAGAACTTGCTAAGGATTAGAATACCCAGTCCCAATTTTCATACAAAGGTTCTAAGAGTGGCATAGGACCTGGGAACCTGCATCTATAATGAATGTCCCCAGAAGATCTGAGGCAACCAGACATTAATAAATGCTGCACAGTTGTCCCCAGCCTCAGGGAGAAGCATTCCATGAGAACCCAGAGGATGCCTCAATCCAAAGACACTACTGAAGTCTTGACACACTTTTCGCTATACAGCTATGCACCTTGTAACACTGTTTGGCCAATGACAAACCACACACAAGGGTGGTCCCATGAGATTATAATAGAGCTGAAAAGATTCTAATTGCCTGGTGATGTACCTGTATCAGTGTCATGACACAAAACATCACTCACATATCTAAAATGATGCTGGTGTAATTGAACATACTGCATTACCAGTGGTGTAAGAGGGCACTAGAGGTCCAGGAAGATAAACCACCCAGCTTTGTATAAACACATTCTATGATCTTCACGCAATTAAATCACTCAATGACCCATTTCTCAGAATGTTAAGCTACATGTGGCTACTTACATACCTATGATAAAGTTTAATTTATAAATTACACACTTTAAAAGAGGAATATGAATAATAAAATGGGACCATAAAATATAAAAATAATAGTTATTTACAAGATGGATTATTTCTACAATTTTCTGTTTAATACTTTCTGAACTTGAATTGACAGCAGTCAAAAACTGCAGGCAAAGAAACCATGGAGGAGTCGAAGGGCTCTGTATTAGGAGGCACACAGGGAACAGCAGGCCAAACAGCACTGCCCCCAACCACCATGCACTGATGAGTGGATTTCACAACGGGTACGTCTGGGTGAGTTGACATTTAAATTTTGGTTATCAGAGTGCCCCAATATCCTCATTTCTCATTCAAGTGGCAGCTTCCTCCATCCTGAATACGGGTACCAGCCCAGCTGTTGTGTATGAGGCTCACGCGCAGGAGGCAAGGGCGATGACTGCTCAGTTATGTTAATGAGCATAAGCTGCGAGTTGGTGGATGCGCTCTAAGGAATTTTAATAAAGTTAGCCTCTCCTCTAGCTTTGGCTACCAAAGGGAAACTTTGGGGAAACTTTGCACTCTAAGAGAATCTTAAACGGCGCTATTGGGGTAAACATCGCATGATATTCTTGTCCGCCCACATCGGCTATGAGAGAGACTCCAATACGCCCAGTTGTAGAACTGCTGGGTGTGGTTCCAAGATAATCTTCATCTACCCATGTCTTACATTATGATAGCAGTGAAAAAGACGAGCCTGCAGGTAGCCTCAGCATGAAGCTACATTTTCAGCAGGTGCTTGTTTGTCCAGTCATGCAGTAGGAAGGGTCGGGCTCCTCCCTGACAGGAAAGTGAGTTTCCTGGAGCAAAAGAGATGGCATCATGCCAGGGAGTGGAGTCACCTGAGCAACTGAAAAATAATAACAGCCAGCCAAGCCTAGAAGCCTCAGCTCAGTGATCCAGGGAGAGGACAGACACAGGTGCTTTTTCAGAGTTTCTCACACGATTCCAGCGTGCAGCTGGAATCAGGCATCAGTGGCTAAAGGGATTTCCAGGTGGTAGGGAATTGCCCTGAGAACTATGCTTGTGACCAAAAAGGTAAGGTGAAATAGAGAAAGAGATGGGCAATCCCACTGTTAGCCACAGCCCCTTCCTTTAAGCATAGAGGGAAACAAGCTGAGGGAAGCAAAATAGCCACCAGAGACATATGGCAAGCCTGTGTTTCCCACTCCACCACCCAGCACCTGGACAGTGCTCCTAGGTGTGGCCATAGATTCAAAAAATATTAAGAACCCAGGCTTTGGAGGTTTTGTCTCCAATATATCAGCCATGCAACTTCTGATAAATCAATACAAGTCACTGAACCATCACTTAATTATCTGTAAAACTGAGAAAATAATGGTACCTAGCTCACAGGATTGCTGCGAGAACATTTGATAAGAGAATGAATGTGAAACACATAATTTACCTGGCATACATTAAGCACACAATAAATATTAGCTGTTACATATAATCATTATTGTTATTGCCATTACCATCGCCACCACTGTCAGCAAGTACCACCTGAGCACCTACACAAAGAGAAAGCTCTGAAATGTGGCATTTCACAGCCTACGTAAACACAGAGCCCTACATTTGTGTCACCTTCCATGTCTTCTAACAACAGAGAGGCTCGAGTCTCTCAAGTTCAAGTTAAAATGAAATGGATATTCCTCAAGACTCTCATAACTGCCTTTGGGTGTTTTGTTGCCACCAAATCATGATGGTGGAATGGATCATCTGAAAACTCAATTGTCCCCACTATTCTGTGCTGGCCTCCCCAAGATTCCCCTGCTTTTAGCCCTGAAAGTCACTCTTCCCAGGAAATCTCTTAGTCCCAGACAAAACAGGACAGTTACCAAATGACCTCTCTCTCACACACACCTAAATACCTTTTGGGAAAATGAGCATTTTGATTGTCAGCACTGGAAAGCACACTTGAAGGCTGGAGGGCCAGGTGAGGACCAGTTTGTCCCAGCCCAGGCCAAAGAATGAATGAATTGTAACTTCAATTTCTTCTAATCCACCATCCTGTCCTACTCCCTTGGCAAGAAGTGACCTTAAATGCACTTGTACTGGCATGTAAATGGATACTTATCACTTAGAAGGATTCCTAGCTCAGAGATTATTTTAAGAAAGAACCAAATATGAACTGAAGACTTGGAGTAATTATGAACAGAAAGAAATTTGCTCTTGGTGGTGAGAGACTTATGGCAATCCTTTCCGACAGTGTGCTCCCAGTTGTAGATTTTCAGTGCAAACCTTCTTTGTCTCAGGGATCCCCTTTAAAGGAGGGAGCACACCAGAATCACCTAGTTTCAGGGTCAATAAGCGAGACCCTGCCTCAAGTCAAATCCCCTCTGCTTTCATAAGAAAAGCTTTATGGTTGCAGTGTATAGAGCCACGTACAATTGTTTCTGTATTATCTATGGTTGCTATCTTGATATATCACTGGAGCTGAGTACTTGTAAAGGAGATCCTACAGCCAGGAAAGCCAAGATCCCTTCCACTTTGGCCCGCTCAGACCTAGCTTCTCATTACACGCAGTGTGGTCCATGACCAGCACAAGCATCTCCTAGGGCCGTGGAGAGCCTTTCAGAGACAAGTGCCCAAACCACGACCCCAAACCCCCTTATTTATCAAAAGCACCAACAGTGCCATTAAGCCAGAATACCTGATGTTCAGTTGGTGGTGTGACTTGTCGCTTGCCCTGACAGAGAGGTCTCTGCATGCCCCCTGGGTTACACATACCATAGGCTCACCCCCACTGACCTGGGAGCTGGCTAGAAATGCAAGACCTTGAGCTCTACTCCAAACCTACTAAGTCAGAATCTGGATTTCTAACAAGATCCCCAGGTGATTTAAGTACAAATAAAAATTGAAGAAGCCCTTTTTTAGGGGGCTTTATCTAAATGTGTCCACCTTGGGCCACAGATTCCTCGATCACACAGGAATCTTGCTTTGGAGAGCCACTGTTACCAAAGTCATGAGATAAAACACAAATGGCCCAGTTAAATTTGAATGTCTAATAAAATAAGCAGTTTTGATTATAAGTATATACCAAATATTTCATGGACTATACTTACAATGAAAACTCAATATATTCTTTACCTGGAACTGAAATTCAGCTGGGCATCCTACATTTTTATTTGCTAAATATTGCAATACTACCAAATGGAGAGCCTTGTATAGTTTATTTGGGCTAAGCAGATAAAAAAGTATTATGGCAATTTGCCACCAAATACGCCTGCCGGAAATGCCTCCCATCCCCATGTGCACAAGTTACTCCTTCCAAAGAGATTCAGTAGATTTCCCTGACATTCAGGCCAGACATTCAGGTTTGCTTTGACCAATAGGAACTGCAATACGGATGTTAGTTTTGACCAATAGTAATTGTAATACAGATGCTAGTTTTGTTGCTTTGACCAATAGAAACTGCAGTGCAGATGATGGCCCTTAAAAAGACTCACAGTTCCCATTTTATTCTCTTGGAAGCCATATTCTGCAGAAGTCTAGACTGACTTGCTGACTTGAGAAGCCATGGAGATAAATCCAGGAGGATGAGAAGCCACAAGGGGAAAACCAGAGGGCCCTGCAGAGGGCACTGTAGTCAACATGGAGGTCTCAGATTCTTGGTGGAAACCTTCTCAAACTAGCCCAGCCTATCTGCCAGGTGAATGGAGCTGAGCAAGTGAGTGCAGAAACAGCACTTGAGGAAAACTCATGGAATTATGAGTAATGACCTGTCACTGGAAGCAATCTTTTTGTTGTGGTAGTGGCTTCACTAATGGTCAACTTGAAACACCCAGCTCACCTGAATCAGCAAGGCTTTGAGTATGGAAGGCCCCCTTGAGGACTGTTGCCAACAACATAAAAGAGGACTGGAGGGGAGACAGTGTGCTATTGATTCTCTGGAGAAGCTTGTCATGCTGGTTTTCCTGACATGAACTCAGCTGTTCTCAACATTGGAGGAGCTTGGGTCCTCATGGTCTCTGAGGATAGCTATGGCTCTTTTGAGGGGAGCTCTGGTCCTTACTCTGAATGCTGCTTCCTGGCTCCAGCACAGATCCCTCACCCCACTGGCACAGACTGTTTAGCTTCCACCACTGACCTTTGGGCCCTCTCAGTGCAGGTCTTTGATATAGACTTTGATATAGACTTACATGAGACACTGCTGTGGGCTCTAGGACTTAGGACAATGCTGTTGGATCCAGGCCCTTGGGTAGGATCTTTGGGTCTCTAGTGTGTGGACAGATCTTCCACATTCTTGCATTTGACTCTTTGGCTGAATATTATGAAATAATCTGATAAATTATATGTCCTGTATTAAATCTTTTTCCCTTGAAAACTTTGACTACAATAATTACGTAGCAATGCATAACTCATGCACTTCATGCCCCAAAGTAGAGACCCAGCTTCACTCCCAAGAGTTCCTTCCCATGAGGCACTGTCTACAGAGATGGCCCAATGAGAGTTAGACTGGTACTATTAGGGAAAGGCAGCATCCTGTCCCCCACCTGCCATCTTGAAGGAAACAATCCTGCTGCCTGCCAAGCTGGTGGCTGATGTTCTCGGCGCCCCCTCTGGGCTTGCAGCTGCAAAGCAAACCTTTGATGAGATGGTATTTCCCAGAAGGCTTCTCTCCCAGGGAAGGGACCACTACAATCTACTAAGTAAGACTTGCTTTCTAAGTCATGAACAAATATATTCTTTTGGTTTTTTAGAGATTATGCTTAAACACAAAGAATAAAAATGATACAGAAATTTAAAACAAGATGATAGGAAATTAACAATGGCTATATTTCATATCTTCAAAGTTGTTGCTCAGATTACCAGGTACAGGCATGCAAAATTGATCAAGCAATGTAAGCACTGTTTCTTTCAATGAACTAATAGAAACTAGTAGTACAATTATCTCAGCTATCATATATATATATATATATATATATATATATATCTTTCCCCCCCTTCCTGCCTTTCTCTTTTTCCCCAATGAAGTTGTGCTTTCATTTTGAGCAGTTTCTTTCCCTTTCACAGTATCTAGGATACGTTTGGATCTTATTTCCTCTTTCAGTTTCTAACCCTAAGAAGACAATACCATGTTTAC
>NDGM011233683.1:1850-21744 GCA_002564305.1 Octomys mimax | reverse complement strand
GAAGAAGAAGAAGAAGAGGAGGAGGAGGAGGAGGAGGAGGAGGAGGAGGAGGAAGAGGAAGAATAGAAGGAAGAGGAGGAAGAAAAAAAAGTACTGGTAGGTTGTCTGCTTCTGTATGATAATCCCTCAAAAAACAGTTCAGAAAACTGATAATATTTTTAGTAAATTTAATGTTTTCCTTTAAACTAAGAGGTATATAAAACCAAAGTCTAAGCTGTTTTCAACCTTTTATGTTCACTGTGGATTTCTCCTAAATGCATCTTATTACTTTAGGTACCTACCTTCCATAACTACTGTGTTGAGCACTTTCATCATGAAAGTGCACTGAATGTAGTCAAATGATTTTTAGCACCAACTGTGAAGACAATGTGGTTTTCATTCTTCACTTTATTAACGAAGTATACTACATTCATTGATTTCAGTATGCTGATTCTTCCTTGCATATCAGGGATAAATTCAACTGGGTGCCATCATGTGTAATCTTTCTAATGGGCTGTTTCTTCTAATCTGACCTATCTGGAGTTTGCTTAGTTTTTGAATTTATATATACTATTTCTTCCTAAAATTTAAGATTTTGGGGGCCATTCTTCATATTTATTTTCTGACCTTTTTCATTCTTCTAGAATGCTCATAATTCTTTTTTTAATTAATTAATTAATTTATTTGGTACATGGTCTCCTTACACAACTCTGACTCATAGTGATCCTTCTTTCTCAGTCTCCTCTGTGCTGTGATTACAGCACACATGCGGTACCACACTTGGTTGCAGTGGCTGGCCCAGGCATGCCCAGGTTTCCAGGGCAGGCATGGCATGCAGTACTGGGGATCCAGGGCAGGCATGACATGTGGTACTCAGGATCTAACCTGGGTTATTGCACTTGCCAGGCAGAACCCTATTCTGATGAGCTATCTCCTCAATCCCCCATAATTCTTATACATGGTGTTCTATACATCTTTTAGATTTAATTCACTTTTTTATATCATTTAAATATTTTTCACCTATCAAGAATTTCAAATAACCTTTCTTTAAGTTTGCAAATTCTTTATTCTGCTTATTCAACTCTGTTTCTGAGCAGTTTTATTTTGTCTTTTTAGGGAGTTTCCTAAATTTATAACTCAATTCTCATTCTCATTGATTGTCTAGTCTTGTGGAAGAAACAAATATTTGAACAAGCTCTCAAATTCCAATACGATAGTCACTCAGATGGAGATAATTGTACACCAATAGAACTTTCTGTCCCAAAGAAGGAAAAATCACATAATAAATGCAAGATATCTTGATTGTACTGAAGGGAAGAGGGCTTATACTTGTACCAATTGTGCCAAAGGGGACCAGAATTCCCATGCATAAGGCAATGTTGTTAAAGTATTCTGCAAATCTGTCCTGACTCAAGAAAATCAAGCAACAGAAATAGACATTTCTTCCAAAATTCTGATTAGAGGGAGCTCTCTCTTTAGTTCACTGGCTCCTTAAATCTCTATTTATTTATTTATTTATTTATTTATTTATTTATTTATTTATTTTTGTGAGCTCCACATTCACCATCTAGACTTTCTGTTCACATCTGGACAGAGATAGAGGAGCTTGGTCAATAGTATAGTAACTACAGGACTTGTGCAATGAATGTCTTTAGGGGACAGGAGGTGGCCCACATTCAATTTATCATGTACCTCCAGTTTTATTTCAAAAGTTCTCTTGCTGAAACTCTGGCATTTCAAGTGTGAAGAGCAGAGTCAGCAAGTTCCCTTGGTGATTACTGAAAATTATTCTGAAAGATTCTACAGAAGGAGATGTGGAGGCAAAAGGAAGATAACGCCAGGAAAATGAAGAAGAGAATTCCTAGTCAAGAGAAATGAATATACATTCAGCATTTTGATAGGAGTGACCACTGTCCAGGGACACTGAGAGATCACTGCCATTTGTTTTGCTGCAGTAGAGGATCTATTTTTTGTTTTCTACACTTTTGACAAAAGCTTTATTTATTCAATTATTTATTTGCTGATTGATTTGGGGGAGGTTACCAAGAAGAGAACTCAAGAACTCATACTTGCCAGACAGGGGATGCACTGCTGAACTAAGCCCCCAGCCCCTACAAATATTTTAAAAGTAATAATGCTTCTTAAAATATAGTGTGGATATTATTTGGATGCCATTTGGTACTTTTTAAAAGAAGTGGTTTTTTTTCTGATTGTGAGAGAATGTCTTTCATAAAACTTGGAGGGAAGCACAAGAAATTCATCTGAGATGCAAGTGGAGCTGGGAAATTCTTCTGTCACCTCTTTGAACTTCCCTCTCAATTTTTTTGAATTCAACTTATCCATCCTATGCTGGATATTTTACAATCAACAACTGATGTTCCTTAAACCATTAGAATAAAATGCATTATAACACCGACTTTAGATGGAACAAATGACTAAGCTTAAGGTGTAATCTTATTGCTGACATTTCTGGTGTTCAGGAAGTAACATATCTGAAAGAAAAGCATTTTAGGTATGAGGATGATGTTTCAAAGTCCCTTGAATGCTGACCTTTTGAAAGTCATTTATTTTCAAAGGAATCTTTAGTTTTTGTTTTGTCCTTTTTTTTCTTTGTTTGTTTATTTTGTTTTGTTTTGTCATGTTTCTATCAAAGAAGACACAGAAAGTTGGTGGAATCTTAACATCACTGTACAAGTCCTGGAGTGTGGCCTTCCATATGTAAAAAAATTCTGTTCATCTATCTCATATTTTAAATTCTTGATTAATCAGGCCGAACTATTTTATTCAAACTAGTATCTGTATAGTCTATATCTTAAAATGAATGTGGTCTGGTATGTATTACCAGGTAGCCACCTTCTCAGTCCTATCAGTCTTATCCATCTCTTGAAACTCCTTGAAAAACCATCCCTGACCACCTCAAACTTCAAATGTCTTTCTTATCTCTCACCTTCTAAGTCTGTCGAGCTCTGGGCATTTGATCCATAATAAGTCACCTATGAAATTTCACTTTTCAAAGATATATTTTGTTGCCTCATCTGAAGTTCAAATTCCTGAAATTTGAACAACTATTTAGATATCCCCAACATATGCATTTATTGATGTCTCAGCCTAGTGATTCTCTGCTTGAGTTGATTATATTCAGCCCAATGTAACAAAAAACATAATGAACGTCTGCTCTTTGCTGAAGAAGGGAGCTTCAGAAATGGACACAATGAGGTCTTTGCCCACATGAAGATAAACGACTACTGGAGAAAGAAACAAATGCTTGGGTTCCAGCAGCCATGATTATTTCCAAAAAAACCACATTATATTGTGAGTTCCTGGAGAACCAGTACTGAACTTAGTCATGTGTGTGTTTGTGTGCGTGTGTTTAGCATGCAACACAACACAACTATGACTTTCTTGAAGAGCAGATGTGTATCTCAATGGCCTGTATGTCATTTTTACTGCACATATTCAACATGACCCACTGAGAACTTGTAACTCTCCCATTCCATAAGGCAGTAGCCTCTTTTGCCTAACAGTTAATTTACATCCTGTTCTTCAACTAGTCACAATTTTTTCAGACCTAAAAACATTGAAATCTCATCATTTCTTTTCCCATGATTGAGGCCCAAATTATTTGTCTGTAATTATGTCAGCTATCCCCTAATTCATTTCTCTACCTCCACATTAACCTCCTCTCTCCTCCCCCACCCCACAGCTTATTTCCACCTATGGTCTTTGAACCTTCTGTTATCATTTCCTAGAATTTTCTTCTTCTTAAATAGGAATTTTAGCTCATTTATCATTTCATCCCCCAATTACAGTAGATTCCCTGGTTAAAAAAAAAATAAGAACTCAAAACCAAATGTTGCAGCACATGCCCGCAATTTCAGCACCTGGGAGTCTGAGACAGAAGGATTGCTGTGAGTTTGAGGCCAGCTCTGTCTATACAAAGTTCAAGTCAACCTGAACTACACTGTGAGACCCTGCCTTAAAACATAAAACAAAGAAATATTTTTAAAGACCTTGATATTTATTGTAAAGTACACACAATAGAAAAATAAATACATGACTTCAGCACCCAGTGTTGAGTGGTTAGAAGTTGACAGTCTCTAAGCTCACTTGATGGTATGCATTACTGTTATAATAAGTGAATATTCCTTTGCTAAGCATTAGATAAGTGAATGAAAGACCAGATCCTACATGAGCTCAGGAAACCAATGGTAGGCAACCATCAATCTGAGCAATGATTTTCATTTTTCACACCTTTTTTTGATAATAGAAATTTACTATTAGCCAGATGAGACTTTCTTGAGCTTTTTAGGGTTGAAAATTTCCTCAGTGAATGAGTAGCAATTCTACTATTATTTATCTGAAATGAAAAAAAATAATTCTCCACCTAAAATTCTTATTTTACTTTAATCCTTGTCTGAGATTCAGACAAGGATTTCTGAGATTTCTTTTATCTGAAAATCTTAAGATGCTGATAAGTAACAATTTAAGGAGTAGTTAAATGGAGCTCGGTAAGTAGTCTTCATAAATTAATTAGAAGGGGAACCTTATATTATAATGTGATGCTGATGGTGATGTTTTATTAAGCCATTTTTAAATTATAAAGTACTTCATCAATATAAATGAGAATTGAGGCCTTTATCATAAAAAAGTGTTTGTGTTTCTGGCATACTATTCAGATTAACTCTGTATTGAATGTAATTTTCATTATTGTCAATAGATATATAATTGGTACTCACTGACATTTTCAGGGAAATCATGTTCAAAACAAGAAAAAAAAGTGAAAATTTTCCCTATTAATTAAAAAATCATATCATTTACAGCTCTTCCCAATTATAACTGCATTTTTTGAGACTAGGAGGAGGGATCTGAATATTTCTTCAAGTATTTAAAGTAATGATGACATTTTCTGTTAAAATACATAATTCAAAATCTAAATTTTTCCAACCAAGTATAAATTTTATTCATGATTCTCTTTAAAGTGCAAATTTAAGACCTAGTCTAGAATTCTCAAACACTGAGAAGAGCAGTTTTTGTTTTCTTTGAATTTGACCCTGATTACTTTCTAAGTTTACAGTACTTTAATTAGTCTCATTATAAGTGAAGAACAAGTATCTTTGGAATAAATAAAGACGTATATTTGGCAATAATATTCACAAACCACAAATGACCTCAGAGACAGAGATGTGGATAATGTCATGTTCTTCATTCCTTATGACAAAGCCTATGGATCATAATTGATATTCTTTCTCAGCTTGGCCCCTTCCAGTCCTTCCAAAAAAATGTCTTCACTTCCAGAATTGTACCCCAGGATACTCAGCAAAAGTTGCTGCTTTTCAAGTTCAAGATTTATGCTTGCCACTGGCAATAAAAAGCATTTTCTATACTGCCTGCACCTGGGATGACATTACTGCTGCTCTCCATTAGCAGCTTCCTTGGCCCTCTGCTACCCCGTCTACACACACAGTCTGGTTATCAGAGGGTCTAGTTGTTCAGAATTGTTGCATATGGAGAACTGAGTAATTTCAAGGCTGTGAGGCCAAACAGTCTGTGTACTTGAGTGACTCCCAGGCCAGACACGGTTCCTGATCAGTGGTTTTCTGGAAGTGGTTTTCTAGAACAGGTCTTAACACTAGTGTTTACAAATTGGCAGTGCTTGACCAAAACCTTAGGTGGAAAGATTCAAATCTTTCTTCTTTGTTATCTGCTCATGGGGATAAAACTCAGACTTGAGAGAAGAACAAGTGAAGATAAGCACTTGGTTATAAAACAAGTTCTCTGTTCTAAATGTTTCTGTCAACACCAACACTATGGATTGATAAAAGCTCAAGTATCAAGTGAGCACTTGAAAATGAAGAAATAATTTGGACATTTGTGTTTGCCACTCTTTTCTTATCCTGGTTGCTCACAGGTTTAGCCATTGTAGGCTCAGAGGAAATGAGGCATTAGTTGGAAACTCCTTTCAGTGCAGTGAAATTTGAAAAAGACTGACAGCCTACCAAATAAGGGAAGCTGGCCCCCGAGCATAGAATAAACAGCTGGTACAAACCTCACAATTCAAACTTCTCCAAGTGTAGGCAGGAGGCTTCTTTTCTGGATTTCACTGTCTCCTGTAGTTTCCCCTCAGGACTTTGTCTGAGACAAAACATGAATCACATAATATTTTGTAGCCCTTGTCTTCTTTGTCTGCCAACTGCTTCCCCTGTGATTGATCTGGACCACATTTTTGTACCTTTTGCATTAATGCAGATAATTATCTGTTTCATAAGTTCTCACATTCACTCGAATGTTGTAAACCACTACAAACAATACTTCTTGCACTGTTAGAGGCATAACACGGACTCACATTCAGATTAGCTATGACATCTCGTCTGTGGTTACTTTGGCTTTTCATCCCTCCATCCACTCTACTCCAACCGCTAAGAGACAGATCTTGACATTTTATATCACTTGGGCCATATAATGTTAATGCAGAGTGACACTTGGAATTATTTCCCATCGTTAAGAATGCAGGCTCCTTGTTTGCATATCCCCAAAAGTGATAGTAATAATTCTAAGCAATACTAAACTAATGCAAATTTCTGGACTTTAGAGGAGGAGGAAGATTTTATTTCCTCTCTTTGGCCCACATGAATCATTTATGCAAAATCACTTAAAGAAAGTGAAGGTGGCCAAGGAGAGCTATTTCCATTTTCTCCCATGTTCTGGCCTCCACATTGCGGATGAGGCAATTACTTGTGAGGAGAAGGCTGCTTTCTCTCGGGGGGCAAATTAGAACCTCAAAAGTGAGAGCCAAGGAATACTTCCACCTCCATGTCTCCAGTGCTAAACTTCCCATAAGGAAAAAAAGCTGCCAATTAACTTCATAGTTTGCTGGATTTTGGTCAATGAATCCATCTGGTTAGAATAAAACCAGAGGAGAAGGGAAAGGATGGAAAAGGAAGTTTGTTTGTTTGTTTTCCATCCTTTTGGTCCAGTGAAGAATTTTGAGCCAGTTTGATTCCCATGGTTTCCAAATTGTTTTGAACGAAAACCAACCTTTCAGCTAACTCTTGCGGGTACAATATCTATTAAATAAAAGACCTCATGAAACAGTTGGGTAGAGGCCAAGGGAAAGAATGTAACAACTTTCCCACTGATTACTTCTCCGTTGGATAATAGATGAGAGTTAATTGAGAGTAAAAAGGCATTTAAAAGATCCCCTCAAAAAGAGCCAACCCAAAGAGTTCACAAGAGGCCCCCTTAACCCAGGGCTTCCATGTCAGTTTTTTGTCACATAAAATATTTTTGCCCACGTCGTTTCGGTTTGTCACATAAAACGTGTTTCAAAAACAGTATTTACTTCACAGACACTGTTAGCCCCAGATAGTTTCTGTTTACCCTTTCTTCCTCATTTTTTTTCACTAGGCATGTCTCCTAAAGTTACATTCCTGCTCTCACCAAAGTAGCTTTTGTATCATGAAATAGCAATTGCAGAAAGAGGAAAATAAAAATGCATTGCCTTTTGGGAACTCGCACTCTCAAGTCTCTTGTTAATTCTGCCCTCAGGTTGACAGATCCAGATTCATCTACTCCATGACACATATTTCAAGATCTAAATAAGCTGCTCCCATATCAAAGTGGGATTAATTAATGAGCTATTAGGCTGAATCACAGAAGCATAAGGTCCGGCTGCTAACAGAGAGAAGCTTTGAGATCTGGTGTTTCCTGCAAACTTGATGTGTTAGCTGCTTCCCTTCTAACAGATAAGAAGCCTAATTGGTCTCTCTGTCTAAGCAAATGGTGATTTGTCATCATGAATAAATTTAATTTGCAACCACCACGCACCTCATATTCAAACAAAAGTATAAAAAAACCACAGAGCGATAACACTATAAAAATAGCAATCACCACCACAAAGAAACATTTAGGTCTCTAAGTGTGTATGTGTTTGTTTTTGTCTTTTAAAAATGGAGCATCTGAAATGGAACACTGATCTTCCCTCTAAATGTTTCTGATTTCAGACTTTGCTAGATTTGTTCTCTACCAACTTAGCAGTGGTTGACCCGGAAGCAGTTCCATAGTTCCTCAGTATCTCTCAGTGTCCTCATCTGGCCAAGGGGATCCTACCTCACTGAATTGTTAGTCTACTAAATATCTACTTTAGTCTACTAAATTGGATATTGTGGTAGGAAAATGGTGAATGGTGGCTGGAATAGCATAGTGAACTATGAGTTTAAAATAATTCTAGAAAACACAACTTTCTATGTGCTAGGCCCTGTTCTTATTGTGCCACATTGATGAGCTCAGATAACCATTCTAACAACCATGTGCACTATTAGCCTAGTTCTTCAGAAGAAGAAAATGAGGACGAGTGTGAACAATGAGCACACAAGTAGACCATGTCAGTGCCAGCGTTCTAACTCAGGTACGAGGATTTCAATCCCAGGGAAATCATTCTACCTTTTAATGAATATTACTCCACTAAGGTACTTACCTCTAGGTTTGCCCTCTCGCCATTTTTATTCTGGAAAGCATATTCTTAAAAGAACCTCTGACCCTGTGGGTTGCTTGCATGGAACTTTGCAGAGACTTTCCACCTCTTGAATATAGTGACAAGACCTTCCATTATGCTGTCTCCAGTCCCATTTGCTGATGTCTGGCCTTGTGTTCTAGAATCATATACGTGTCAAACATACATGCAGTTTTAGTCCTCCATGAATTTGGAAAACATCTGTACACTATATTGTATTTCACTTGAGCTGTTTCTGATTTTTTTCCATTTTTGACACTTTGATTCTTCAAAACTTGATTCAGTTATTACCTTCCCTGTGCTGGTGCCTCTTCTCCAAACACTGATTGACTCCAGAGTGCATTTACAAGAGAGGGCTGGCACCATCTCTCCTGCCATATGCTCTTGGGCATTTGAACACTGGCTTTGTCACTCCTCCACCAAAGGTTAGAATTTATTTCCCAACCACCTGCAATTTATCAGACCCTGTGACCATTTTGATTTGTAGAACATAGCAAAAATACTATACAACAATTATAGGCATAGACCTTCACTGGCCTGGCAGTGTAACTCCATCCCATTCACAGCTTTAAACTGCCAAATAAAAAAGCCCAGACAGCTTTGATAGAAACAGATGCAGTATAGAAGTGGAAGGGAGTGTCCTACTTGTGAATGCAGAAAAGCATCTTTGGTATCCCGCCTAGGTGAGTCTTCCGATAACTGCCGATAACACATGTTATAATGAAGTACATGAGGCTTTCTAATTGGTAAAGTAAAGAGGTTGAGTTCACAGTTTTGGAGGAAAATGCACTTGCATGGTGACAGAAATGGTGATCGCCTGACTGCCCACAGCAGAGGAAGTCACAACAGGAGATAGTGGACAGTGATTATATTTCCCACAGATTGTAAGAAGAGTAAGTGATACAATTTTGTGCAAGAGATTATTTGTGGGAGTACATAAGACACATATTTTGAGTATTCTGCGACCTCCAACCCTCTGCCCGCACCAAAGGGAGTAGATAGAATCTAACTCATGTGTTAAGCTGAATCCAAGGTAGGCTAAAGTCTTCAGGGAGAAAAGATTTCCTTCAGCATTAAAAAAGCCAGGGAAAGCGTTCCTCTAAGCTATTATGGTTGGTTGCCTCTGTGAAGAGGATAAAAACCAGTCATAGGGAAGGAGTACAGTAGTTAATGAGGATATTAACCTTGTACTCTACGTAGCTCTGCAATACTTCAGTTGTTTTTATATGCATACTTTACTTTTAACTTTAAATTAATAGAGATGCTTAAAAAGGAAAACAAATGATAGACGTAATCAAAAATTGGCACCAAAGTCCAAGATAATGTACTGAGGGGAAGAGGTTTCCTTGTATCCTATCAAAGCTCTGTAACTAAGTCTATGATAGAAACTTACTGTTGTGACAGACAGATAACAGGAGAAAAGTATGCAAATTTATTATTTCACTGGGTACCACATAAATGAAAAGTGAATGCTCAAAAATCCATTCAGATCTGGAGGGGAAGGGATTAAAGCAGTGTAGAGGAGGAAGAAATTCAAGACAAGGAGTTCTGTTTGGAGGGTAAGTCTTCAAGCAGATCAGGGGAAAGCAAAGAAGGTTTCTCCTTCCTTTTGCTGTTCTACAAGTGCTCAAGTTGAAGTAGTCAGTGTGCTGAAACAAACTGCTTGGGTGTGTGTCTTAGTTACTGTTCCTTCCTTGCTGGGACAAATACCTGACACCCAAAATAAAGGAAAGAAAAGTTTATTTAGCTCACAGTTAATGGAGGTTATAGTCTACACTTTGGCTGGCTCCAAAGCAGAGTGGCACATGGCAGAGAGCAGCAGTTCTTGGTGACAGCTCAGAGAAAGAGCCCAAAGGGAATGAGAGCAGCCCAGGCAGCTAGCTAGCCTCTCTCCATTTCTTACATTGTAATGCAGTATCTGCCTCAAGGCACTCACACCTGTAATCCCAGCATTTGATTAAGATTCAATCCCCAACTCCAGAAGCTGCTCCATGACTGCATGAGGCTTTGGTGAGGCAACTAGACACAAACTATAGTAGAGTGGCTTTTCTTGAACTCCTTCAATAGGACTCTAGATCTGAGTGTACGGAATCAGTTATTCCTTTGGCTTCAGTGTCACACAAACGTGGATTGGAATTGTGACTGTTTAGGAGAAAGCTGGCCAGGTATTAAGCTTTGAAGCTTTAGTTTACTCATTTAAAAGACAGGAATATACATAACTACCTAACAATGATAAGCTAATCAAGAGATGCCATGTAGGAAGGGTAGCACAGTGCTGGTATATAGTAAGAAAAGCCAAGGAAGAGTGAAGTAAGAAAAGTAAATAGAAGAGGGCAGGGCAAAAGCTAGGGCAGAAGAGTGGTGAATGACAGCCAGCATTGCTAATAGGAAAGCAAGAGTATTTTATTTTTAACTCTCTTTTTACTTTCGTTTACGTCCACATTAACACACATTCAAATTGCTTAAATGTACTACTCTACCTACTTTT
This sequence comes from Octomys mimax, assembly GCA_002564305.1. NCBI lineage: Eukaryota > Metazoa > Chordata > Mammalia > Rodentia > Octodontidae > Octomys > Octomys mimax. The sequence goes on along the minus strand of NDGM011233683.1, from coordinate 10,768 downwards.
CTACTCTCTAGTTTTTAAAAAAATTAATTTTCATTGATTCTTGCCTAGAGTTAATTTTGTTCTATGGCCAAAGGCCTCTAAGAACAGCATAGCTTTCCAGTGTCTAACTATTGTTTGTCAAATCTTCAACCTACAGCTCAAATTCCTTAGAAGGAGATCCTTAAGCTGCACCAACTCTTTAGCCATAATAATGCTAGCCTTCTCATTGGTACTGGGCATGCTGATTTCAGTCTTCATGCTGTTGGCTCATGGGCAACGCCATTCTTCTCTTCAGAAGTTCTTAGCCTGATTCTGGTTCACACTCAGATCAATTGTCATACCCTCTCTTGTCATAGATGTTAAACTTTCAAACACCCAGTGTACCCAGTCTGACAATGATGGATGGTACAAACTGCTATTTTCCCTGCATAATGTAGAAATTTCTGTTTGGATATAATGAATAATGGCCTATATCACATGTAACTATCAACTGTTTTATTCCTAAGTTTCCATTTAAATATCATTGTTACAAAGATGGTGAGGAACATGTAGAAGATATTTGACCTGATTGGTTACTGTGATTACTTTACCTCCAAAATAATCCTCCAGGTGTCAGATTGCTGCAGGGTTTGATTAGGACTAATAGGTTTTACAAGGAAATTTTTTCACAAAATAAGATTATACTCATAGACATTCAATCCACTTCTTTATATTAGCGTTTAAGAATGGATAATATAACATCCATAGTCATGAAATATGAAGTGTCACAGTTTTAGGCATTTGTATGTTCTCTGCTCAATTCTAAAGCAGTGAATGTGAAATAAGGCAGTCTGTGAAATGAACATGTGGCTCAGCCATTGTTTTGCTTGTAAATCATGTGCACTTGGTACAAGATGGGGCATCATATGTCAAAACATATGCCTGCTTCTGAGGCTGAGTGCAGATAGCATATGCTTGGAAGGAAAATATTTGCATGCCATGTTACTTATCAAAAATTAATGAGAGAAACTGTATGAATTTATTCTCTTTTGGGTTTATTAACAGATCAGCAGGGTTAAATTATAGAAACTTTTTTTTCCCAAAATAGTGAAGGGCAGCTTTTTCAAGATGTAACATTTTCTCTCTACACTTTGACTCCAAAGCACATTTATACACCCACGCTTTCCAACACAGCTACAGGCAAATCAACACATGCCCACTCTGGAGGGTGGATATTAGAAGCCCAAGTAGTAGATCTTCAACTCAGGATTACTTTGCTCCCACACTACATGTTTACTTACTAAAATTCTGCTTCTGGCAAGAGCCATATTTCCAATGTGGATATGGGAGCAGTCGCTGCATAAAGTTAAAGCAGAAGTCATAAAATACATTATATCCATATTTATAGATAAGGCTTCTTGTTTATCAAGTTTGCCCATTTCTATGACCCTGTGTAATTTTTAAAGTAATCTGATGGCAACTACTTTTAACATTATTTTAAAGGTTCTAGGTAATTCACTTTCAGCTGCTTTTGATGAATTCAGTTCTTGAATCCCCAGCTGCTATCTCTGCCTCTAGGGTCAATTTCTACTACACACAGCTATTTAGCATCATTAAAAAGTGCTATCAGATTAGAAGACAGTTGATGTTCAGAGTAAATGCTTGCTTAGAAGCAAGATTTGAAAAAAGTGTGTCTGATATCAGCACTTCTAGACCTACTACATGTGGACTTCTGAAAGTGTTTGAGATGATATGTTTGGGTGCCTCATAAAACCAGATAATGGTATTTATGGTCCTTATCATCCCAACAACATACATATTTTTTCAAGAACCATGACGTTTTTTCTTTCTAAACAAACAAGACTTTGAGTGGCAAATCTAAACCCACAATGCATTGCAGAGTTGGTAGACAGTATGGTTCTTCCTTAAACCCCTACATTTAATATTCAAATCTTAATTCTATTTTCATAATATCAACTAAACTGCCTTTCAGTCTCACATACACTGCCTTATTTTGGGACTGCCATAATTGGCTCTCTCTGGGACGAATGTTCTCCAGCTAAATTTGTCTTCAGTATTTCCCTTCTTTAATATACCTGGAAATCTGGCATGATAGTTACATTCTTAGACCAAATCGGCCGTGTCTTTATCAGTCATTGATTATTTGCAAGAGTTTTCTGAGCACAGAGAAAAAGCAAGAAATACTCTTTTTTTCTAATTAAAGGATCAGAAATATTACCTGTGCTTGTTTTGATGCCAGATTGTTATAGATGCATATGTTTTCCACCCTCACCTTTAGAACCACATATCCAGTCTGAGGGTGGTGGTGGGTACCTGTAATCGCAGCACTCAGGAAGTTGAAGAAAGAGAATTGCCATGAGTTTGAAGCCAGTCTGCATTACAAAGTAAGTCCAAGGCCAGCCTAGACTATACAGCAAGGTCCTGTCTTAAAAAAATAAACAAATCAATAAACAATCCCCACCCCCACATAGACACATACAGAAACATGTACTCAGTTGGTCACAATACTAAAAAGAGGATATTATATTATTGGCTATTTTGACTATAATCTAGAACAATACTGTCCATACCAGTTATGCAATTTTAAGTGTCCTAATAACTGTAAATGCTGCAGAATTCTGGGATTCCCCAAATACCTGTATTGAAATTTTAACCTCCAACACGATGCTGTTAGGAAGTGGAGATCATAGGGAAGTCTGAAAATTTAATGAGGAGACCACAGAGAGTTCCCATATACTTTCTGCCATTTGGCAAGATTGCAAGAAGTCACACCTCCAGGAAACAGAAAACAGCTTTTCATCAGACACTGAATTTTCCTGATTTCATCTTCAACTTCCCAGTTGCCAGAGTTGGGGAAATGAATTTCTGTTGTCAGCCAAACACACTATGGAATTTTGTATAGCACACTAAATATACTAAGACACAACATTAAATTACAGTACAATAAATTAATACTTTCAGTGGACATATATATTAATATATAGTATTCAATATATCTACTAACATATATTAATCTGTATTAGTTTGCTATATTTACTATATATGAATAATATCTACCTAACATATCTACTATATTTTCATTTTAAAACATAAGCACAAAAATAAAAAAATTGCAAGTATATAAAATTAATGAGATATTTGCTAATGGAATCTGTTATTTCATAACTTGCAATATATCTTAATTCAGATTAATGACTCTGCTGCTATTTCAAATGAAAATTGTTCCAAGGAACATATTTAGGAGCACAGAAGATTTAAAATAACCTCAAATCTACTGGAGTGTTTTTTAAGGAGGAAATAGAGTGGCCTGCTTTATTCAGGAATTTATCCAGAGAAGTATGCCTGGCGAATCATGTTCAGGAATTACAGTGTTTGAAAGACTGTGGGAGCAAGCAGAAAAGCAAGTTAGCACAGGAATTAACTTGGAAAAGCCTTTCCTTATCTGCAGGGTGGAATAGGCAAGGGGAAAGGAAGTGTTAGTGTAACACAAGAGCACATCTGCCAGGGAAAGAGCATGCCATCACCGCTAAATCACTACTTGTGACACAAGATAGTAATGAAAATATTAAGTAATAGTAATATTTGAAATCCTGAGCCTCCTTTTATTTTTCACTCAGGTAGGTGGCTTAACATAATCCCCTTGGGTCTTGTCCCCCTGTCTTCAATTATTTTCATGATAATAATGATCCACGTGTGTGTGGTGTGTGTGTGTGTGTGTGTGTGTGTGTGTGTGTGTGTGTTTTAGGGAAGGGTCTACAGGGTGTTCAGGATCTCACTACTAGATCAGACTTGTAGTGATGCACCTGTTTAGAGCCTCCCAACAGCTGGGATTGCAGGCATGTGCCACCACACCCAGTCTCAGTTGCCTTCTTAGTGTGCCCTGGGGGCGGGACCAGTACAGCAGTCCCAGGGATCACACCTCTGGCCCCTGTACCTGCTTGAAGGCACTTTAATCCACTGAGCTTTTTGGCTGGCCCTAATAATGATCCTTAAAACTCAGATTCTCCTATCTTTCAATAGTTTTGGATTTCATCTATCCCCTGGAATAATTTTCTTGGATATACACATAAAATTCAGATTTTTAGAAATAGGAATTATTCTCTTCCTCCTCTTTAACATCCTTCATCCTCCAATAGGTATTCTGTCTCTGCCAACCTATGACACCATAATCCAGACAAAAACTCAAAGTTCACTTTCTTTCCCACACTAACCAACAAGTCTTATTGACCCTTCACATACCCGTGACTACTCAAAACTGTCCCCTTTCCAGAACCCACCATTTTCTAGTTTAAGTCATTATCTCCTTATGGTAACAATTAGGCTACTGCATTAGCCTCCTTATTGGTCTCACTGTGTTCAATACAATTTCCATACTGCATTTTGAGTAATTTCTTTAACATCCAGACCCAAACACATCATTGTTCTGCCTGCAGCCCACAGTAGGCCTTACCAGTTTTCTCACTGCTTATAATACCAGCCTACTGAATGAATTCTATTTCTTGCTTTCTCTTCTTTATGACTTTAGCACGGGTTGATCTTCGCTTTTGCATAGTACTCACCTCTCCTGTTCCCCTTTGTTTGTCTCCTCATCCTTCACCTGAATACCCCCACTCATACATCCGATTTCAGAATCTATTTCTCTTCATCCACAAAAAGCATCCTTGATTGCTGATCCTTGAAATCTCCATATTTCACGGCCTTTTCCATTCCTCTCTAAAATTAAACTCTTGAAAGGAGAAATTAATTTCCTTCCCTTGCTCAATATTTGTCACATAATAAGTCTTCAATAGATATTTTTAATAATTGGATGGGTAAATGGTTGAGTGGGCATCTGACTAGAGGGATACATGGACAATTTCCCTAATGTCTTTGCCTTTTGTCTGATATATTGAATCAACCCAAAAGTATTCACTATCTTTTGATCCATCCTATATTCTTTGATATAACATATGAATTCTAAAGGTGCAATCAATCATAAAGTTTTTTTCTAGTTTCTCTTTCCTCAGTAATCAAGACAGCTAGTATATAAGGCTTTATGCAATGGGAAAGTTTGGCAATTCTTCTATAACTGTGTGTCAGTGTGTGTTTCTTGGCTTTGTCAACATTAAACATGGCTGGGAGGAGACTGTATTCATGTTTGCAGCCCCCAGAGTGCCCAGGACCTACTTACATTTAAGTCTTGTGTGGACGAAACCATGCAGGTCACTGGGTTTGGAAGGAATTAGAATGGTTCTGTGAAAGCACATGAGCACTGGGCTTCTGTAATTGCTCTGAAAAACCAATGAGTCATTTTAAATGTTCATGAACTCATCAAACTATTAAGTTCATAGCTTGGATGATTAAATCAAACAGTTAAATTAACAAGGAAAAAAGAATCTATGAAATATTCTACTTCTTTATTTGGTACAGGGTCTAAGTATGCAGTTTGGCCTCATAATAATCCTACTGTCTCAACCTCCCCAGTGCTAGGATTATAGGTGTGTGTCACCACGTCTGGTTTCAGTGGCTAGCAGGATGCATCCAGTGTTCTGGAGCCAGCATGACATGTGGTATTGGGGATCGAACCCAGGTCCTTGTGCTTACCAGGCAGGCACTTAGACTGCTGAGCTATCTCACCAGCTGAAATATTCTATTTTTAATATTCGTGGTGTTTTAAAAATATTTATTACATTTTAAAACTTGATTTGGAACCATCATGAGACACAAGGAGGCATTCCTGAAGATGTCTCTCCTCTCATAAAGTATAACATCCAAAAGGGACCTTGCTGTTTACTTTATTTATTTTAATACCCTCCAACTTGATTATTTTATCTTATAGATTAAACCTGTATAGTCCAGAAAAGCCAGATGATGTTTCCCAAACCATCAGATTCTTATGACTCTAGTGGGACTCTGACCTGAATTTTCCTGAATGAAATAAAGCAGTAATTACCTTACATTTAAAGCCTACTATGAATTTGAAGGTAGCTAACCACTGTAACATGTGGGGCTTTTATCAGCAAATGTGATTATTCATTCCAAGAAAGATATTACATAAGTTCTGCCAAGATGGTTTGGCATCCCTCAGGTGGATGCCAACCACTACTTGCAGCCTGAGAATGAAGTGAAAGGGTAAACTAAAAATAGTGCCAAAACTAACTGCCAAAGTAACTCATGAGCTTGTGTCTATAACTCCAAATGATAGTGACAGGTCATGATAATTCTATTCAGCATTTAACCTGAGTGCCTACAGAAGAAAAAAAAGCAAAAACAAAAACAATCACATACTGCTACAAAAAATCCACCCTGAAATCGAGTAATTGCCTTGGGGAAACAAATATCTGAAACAATGTGAGAGAGATGACGTATGACAGCAAAGTTTTAGGTGACTGTCCTGTAACACAGTTCTCAACACAGAGACTTTATGCATCCTGGCTCTTCCTCTTTCTATCGAATTTTTCTATAAGGACATGAAATCTGCTGTTGACCCACGTAGTACTCTACCAGATGCTAAACTGTCAGTTAGGCAGTCACAAAGCTGCGATGAAATGAGAATTAAATGTGTATATTAGCATCCCCATTTAATGCCATCCAAAACATTCACTTGAAAACACCCTACTCCCTGCCCACCTCTCCATCTGCATGCTCATTGGAAAAAGAAAAAAAAACTCAAGCTAATTCTCTTTGAAGAAATTGATATGCTTCTAATTTTCTCAGGAAAATGCTGGCTTCTATGCTATAGATGAATGCTTGGTTCCCCCTTGCTCAACTCAGTTATTGATAACTAGTGACCAGCGTGATAGCATGATGAGATGAGATTATTTTGGTTTTTAGGAACAGCCTCTTATGAATGAGATTAATGCCCTGTTGAAGTAGCCACAAAAGATCTCCTTTGTCTCATCCTCTGTGGGAGGCCAGATATAGAAAGCATCATCTATGAATTGGGAAACTGGTTCTTATCAGATGCTAAATCTATTGGTGCCTTGACTTTGGATTTCCCATCTTCCAGAACTATGAAGAATAAATTTCTGCTTTTATACAAGCCATGCAGTTGATAGCATTTTGTTATAGCAGCCAGAATGGACTGGGACATTCTTGGAAGTAAATTTTAGTTCTAGTGAAGGGTTAGAAGACATTCTGCACTGAGCCATGCAGTCCTGTATTCCCTCGGGAAGGTGATTATATCCCCAGCAAAGTGCAGCTTAGAGCTGAAGGCACAGAGCAGCTGCTGTGAGCTGATCCCAACCTTTGATCATACGAATCTCCAATCTAGGGCAAGCTGAATGCTTTAAATTCACTAACTCTAATTAGGAGCTGGGGAAAAATACAAAGCATTGTCCATTTTTCAGAAGCTTTAGTGGTCATCAAGTGTGACAACCATGTCAAGAGCATAGATATCTTGGGCAATTTCTCCCAAGGGCAAGTAATGGAACTTATTGCTGGTAGAACAGATGGTATATTTGTATAAAATATACAGGTACCAAACAAAATTCATTTTTCTGACAGAATTACACAGTTCATGATTCAAATTCCTCTTATTAGCAAACAGTTGAATGATTAATGGAGGATAATAATCAAAATGATATGTGTGGTTCACTTGAGAAAGAGGATCTCTATAAGGAAAACTAGACTAGTATATAGCAGTTGGCCACATTATTGGATAATTAAATACACTGTTGCTTGTAGATTAAGGACTGCCAGAGGATTTCTGAATGTTAAAAATATTCAGGTTCTTCACCAATGAAAATGTGAGTATAACATTTGGGCCTAGCAGTCATCAAAACAGTAAACCCAGAGGGTTACCATATTTTGTAAAGTGGCAGTGTGATCATCCACTGGAGCTCCCAGAAGCTTGGAAAAAAAGATCTGATCTCATACAACCAACACTTGCAACATACAAAAGAAATATAGTCCTTTTTGTTTCGCCCTAAATGACTCTAAACAATGTTTTTCCACGATTTTGTTTAGTGATGAGTTTATTGAGTTAAAATCAACAGTCTGATGTTGTTTCATTCAAAAGATATTTATTGACCATCAACCACTTTTTTTTTTGTTTTGTTTTGCGGAACCAGGGATTGAATTCAGGCCCTTGAGCTTGCCAGGGAAGCACTTATTCCACTGAGCCATCTCCCTGACCCTACTTTTCTTTATTAATATTTTAGTTGGATTTCTGTCACTCTAACAAAAAACCTTTGAATCAACTTATAAAGACAAAAGCTTATTGGAGCTTAAAGTTTTGGGAGGTCAGTTCATGGTCACTTAAACTTGAGTATCATCATGGGGCTTCTGGAGGAGGAAACCATTCACCTTGGGGTGAGGTCAGGAAAAAGAGAAAGGACCAAAATTCCCTTTGAAGGCCATTCTACTAGTGACTTAAAATCTCTTTCTAGGCCTTATTTCTTAAAACTTCAACAGTAAGATTTTACAGTTCCTACTATTGCTACCAGTTACACCAAGATATCAAACCTTTAACAAGTGAGCCTTTGTGGGAGAGTCCAGATGGAAACTCTGAGACCTTTTTAATATACTTTATAATTTAAAATGCATTTGAAAAATGCTGGGTCTGTTGTGCCATGCTGGCCTTGCCCCCAGAGCACACTGACATGGTCATTGAGACTGGGCATGGTGGTACATGCCTGTAACTCTAGTGCTTGGGAGGCTAAAAACAGGAGGATCACTACGAGTCCAATCTGTGTAGTGAGACTCTGTAAACTTTGTACTAAATACATTTTAAAAAGATAAAAATCATGAAGTTGCTGGCAGAATTTATGAGATAGTTGTGATAGTGAGGAAAGAAGTATGCCTATCTAAGAGATAAAAAATAGACTGGGCTGGACACATTGAAAATATTTTAATTAGAAGGAAAATAGGGAGCTAGGCATGGTGATCTTGGAGAAAGAGAGAGAGAGACAGAGAGAGAGACAGAGAGAGAGACAGAGAGAGAGACAGAGAGAGACAGA
>NDGM011233664.1:0-10791 GCA_002564305.1 Octomys mimax | reverse complement strand
TGGAATAAGTGCTTCCCTGGCAAGCGCAAGGGCCTGAGTTCAATCCCTGGTTCCACAAAAAAGCAAAAATAAAAAATAAACATTGTAGAGAAACTTTCAAGTATGTATTTACTGTTTGGAGACACTTATGTTCATAATTATGGTGTCCTTCCTTATGTCAGAGACCTACTTCATATTCTATGTGTGGGAAGGGAATAGCTACTCTACGTCTTCTATGCAAGAGTCCACTTAGAAATGGAAAAGATGCAGTGCTGTCCGAAGGGCCTCAATCAAGTCAGTTGAATGCAGTGAATCCAGGAGGGAATTGGATGTGATGGGATCCGAGTTAAAATTTGACTTACTGTTTAGCTCCATAAAGATAAAAAAACTACTTAAACATTCCAAATTCTATTTTCTATCCCTGAAAAGTACAGAAAATAAAATTAACTCTTAGGATTTATGATAGCATGCGAAAAATTATTCTTCTAGCAACTAGGTGCTTTCCAAGCACAAATGATCCTATGCTTTGAGAAGAATTATTGGGAAAGTTCCATCAAAGGATTACTGGTAAAGGAAAGTTTTAAGCTAGTCCTAAAACATTATTGTCCCAAATGCATGCTGGTGAACACTTGAAAGTAATATTATTTTTATCACTGTATCATTAAGGACTTCCACAGTATCCAAGATCTTAGCGATAAACTCTGAAAATGTAGGAGAACGAATCTGAGAAGCCCATCCCTTAACTGTTTAAGGTGTCTTGGAAAATTGTAGATCTAGTAATAACATTTGTTGAAAACAGAAGGCATATTTTTAAGTGAACTATAATTGACAGTAAAATAGACTCTGATGTACAGGTCAATCAAGCTTACTTGTTTTAAATGTCTAAGTAAGGGTTAGGCATGTGAGCTGATGTTCCCCTCTGTGTTGGTTATCCCACAATGATCATGCCACTTAATTGTTGCATCACTGGACAGGAAAGGAAACAGGACTTGCACAGTACTTACTGAATGAAATCACTGACCCAGCTCTGGTACATTAACTTTCATGGAGTAAGGACTGTACATTTGGTGACCATGAGGCAAATGATGAAGATTCCTAGGTTCCATTAATGCATAGCCTGCTTCATATCTTTAATGGAGCCTGGGATAATGTATACAGTTAATAAATCAAGAATCAAATCCAAGAAAGCCACCTCAGATGGGAGTGAGATGAAAAAGAAAACACAGGCAAAACAATTGTACTTTCTAGACAGAATTATTAAAGTTCTTAAAATTGTTTGCAAAGTAAATTTCTGTAAATCCAATCATACTCTCTCTTAGCTTCAGGATTAAACTGGTGCTTTCATATCTCTTGTCTTGTATTTATTTGATCTGCCTTTTCATCAAGCTGTTACAATCGCAGGAAAACATGTTAAATCTACTCTGAATGGCATTGAAAGAAAAGTAACCTTTTATATACTGTTATAACTAATAATCTAAGACTCAAAAATTAATTCCAGTGAATTCTTTTCTCATTTGACATAATAACGCTGTAGTAAGGTACAGAAATGTAGCTCAACAGCTAGTCCTCCATGGAAACTAAGAAACTACTACAAAGTAGTAACACAATAGAGAACTGAAGAACGGAAGAGATCTCACAACGGGGAAAAAGTAGTATTTCGAATTTGTGCAGCTGAAATAGAAGGAGGCTATGCATACAATGAAATAATGTAGAAACCACCAAATAAATGAAATACTTTGGGACCAAACTTATTGATGAAAAGAAGGACCAAGGAATTCTTGAAGATGTCATAAGTTCCTTGAGTCACACAAGCTAAATCTGTTGACATTTTGGCAAACTGTAGAAAATGTTTTTCTCTGGAAGTGCTCTCTGGGATAGAAAAAAAAAAATCATCATTGTTGGGTCTCAAACCTTCAGTCTAGCTTAAAGAACAATGTGGGTAATGCTGCTCTGCCCAAGTAAATGAAAGGCAGTGATCAAACTATTAAATTCAGTAGCTCACAAAGAAAGAGTTAGACAGTGTTCAGGCATTTCCTTCTTAACCCTGGAGTGTAGAGGACCCTGAATTTGGTAGAATTGTCAGTATTATGGGGTTTGTGCCAGAAGAACAATGTCTAGTAAGACTAAACTTAGAATAGGTAGTGGTATATATAAACACAAAGCAAAATAAATATATTTCCCAAATCTTATATTTTATGAAGTTACTCATATAGCAAGAGCAGTTTGTGCAGTAACAAAATATGCATCTGTCTTCAGTCCCACAAGCTATAGAATAATTGTCATCAGCTTCTACCAACTGGTAGCAATAAGAATCAGGCCAACCAGAGAAGTGAAAAGTCGCCATTCTTTTGAAGTATTTTTTTCCACTGAAAATTAAAAACAGTTTTCTTTATATACAAGGGAAAGTCTAGTAGAACTACTAGGTGTCCCTGTACAATATATATACACTGCCCCTTGTCCACATACAGAATTTATACACATAATAGCTACTTTCTCTGAGACAAACTCAGAGGCACTGAAAGGCAGCATTTCCCTGGGAAGTTAGAAAGCAACTCTCTTCTGAAGGGATTTGTAAGGTATTACTTTTTATTGAATGGAGAAAACAAAAATAAGCTCACCTATGAAAATCTAACTTAAAGATAAGGAAAATACTCAGTTTTTTTTCTCAAAACAAAATATCTCTAGTTTTATTCATGAATTGAAGTCTCTAATTAAAAACTCTAGAGGGTACCATACTCACTGGGCCCCACATGAAGGTAGCACTGAAGTTGCATGTAATACAGTCTGTGGATCCTGTGCCTGATCACCCTATTCAGCTCACTGCACCCAGGAGGAGTCCTGACCTGCACCCCTTGCCAGTTTGAAAGAGAATGATTACCGCTACGCATGTGGTTGGATGAGGATTTGTTAGACCATCAGTGAATGTGAGACCGGACAACAGGTCTTCTCCAAAGGTTTAGGATTTTAATCTCCTTGTTAATAAGTATAGACAATTTTAAACCAGTATTTCAGAAGCAGAGTTGACATGTGATTAGTAAGTTACTTACTAACTCTGACCCTCTTCCTGAGTAACATTTTTTTAAAATGTATTTAGTACAGGGTCAATAGAGTCTCACTACACAGATCACACTCATAGTGATCCTCCTGTTTAAAGCCTCCCAAGCACTGGGATTACAGGTGTGTGCCTCCACCACACCCAGTCTCAATAACCATCTTTGCACGCCGCAGGGGCATCGCTGGCATGTTGCACAGGGGATGGACCCTGACCACTGTGCTCTGCCTAAAAAGGCACTTTAGTCTGTTGAGCTATTTAGCAGGCCCCCAGCAATATTCTTGATATATTTATTCTCTTGAACAATTACTGATCAATGAAGAATTTAAGTGCTTTAGTTATATGTATCATTTGGGTATAACAATTGCAACTCTCCAAATCATTTCTGTACCATTATTTCATTTGATTCTCCTTGGAAAGGTGTTACTTCCAGGGCAAATGGTGGGATCAAGAATGCAGGGAACTAAGAACTATGGCTCTGTTTCAAAGTGAATACTAGTACCAGAGGTATGAGAAGGCCCTCCATTGTCTCTTCCCTACCATTTTCCTCTCATTGACACCACACTTTTGGCCCTCCACATCCTTAAGCTCCCTTTATTATCAGGGTTACAATAAACATAAAATCAATTGTGTGCTTTTTATTTTATTTGTTGTTTCTGAAAATACTAAACCAAACATTTAAGTTAATCAATTCACCTTTTTCTGGAAAAGAAGGGAGATAAGATTGTCTATGTTTTCAATTATGCTGGGTAATGCCTAAATCTTAGACAGGATCAAGATTCTTCACACTTATCAGTCCAAGCCCAGGAGTCCAGTTTTGTGCTGCAGAACCGTTCATGTGTGTCTTCTTGTCCTCGCCTTGCCTCTGTGACCACGGCTTCCTATCCTATGTGCAAATTGACTGCAGCCTTCCAACGAGGCATCTCCCTTGAGCCTGTTAATCAGCACCCGCTCGTGTCACTGTAGCCTGGCTAGGCTAAGCAGACAGCATCACTGTTAAGCCACAAAGAACCAGATGCCATGTCACACATGCAGTTTCACAGAGTGGTTTTAAGAGGGACGGCAGACTCCCTGTCTCGTGACATTGTGATGGCTGGTCCTGTGGACAAGCAGACTGAAATCTCATTAGCCTCTTTCCTGGGAGCAGTATTGCATGCTAAGCATTTGTCCTTTTTGATTGTAGCTCTTTTCCTGGGACTTTGAGGAATATCCCTCTAATTTAAGGGACTTAAAAACTAAACTAGCCGCCCTAGTTTTTAGTGTGGCTGAAAGACAGAACTTTTCAACCCTTTTTTGCTTCTCAGCCAGAACTAATTCTACCAATAAGTTTCCCCTTATGCACATCCAAGTTTCATCATTGTCTAGTTGAATTTCATTTATTTTTGTATTCTCTTAACTCATCAGAACACCAAGAGAATTATATTTATCCTGGACAAGGCTGGGTGCTGCTTTTTCATTCATCTATTTCATGATGCTCAACCAATTTGTTTCCTGTAACAGAGGTCTCATTTAAGCTAAGGTTCTATGACATATCTGATCTTGCTTCAACTGACTTCCTTCCAAGTGACTTGTACATAGCAACCTTCCATATTTGATCAGCTACTATAATTGCCTGCTCTGCATGGACCTACCAGTATCTATTAATGATCCTTAGGAGAATCTAATTATGCACCCATTCTCTACCTATCAACTCTACTATAGCAAGAAGGACATTAACACAAAAGGATAGAACCATTTTTATTGTTCCCTACCTACTCTTGCTTTTTTATGTTATTTTATCTTAATTTGAAGAGTAGATCTTTGTAAATTAGCCATTATAATCATGTAGAGCAGTCAAGCATACCATTGGTAGTTATTTGATCTTATTCTTAAAATTGATTCCATTCCATTAATATGTGGAAACATTTAATCATTTTCAGGCACTGGTTAAAGGTTTAGATGGGGAGGGTCTAGATTCCAACACTGAATTTTCTTCTATGAGAATGTCTTCAACTTGTCTTGTCACTATGGACTGCCTTTTTAGGTGGAAAACACAGTGATCAATGGTTTTAAGAAGAATTGTTAAACACTGTTAAATAAAACTCCTTTATGTGCCAGAGATAATAGAACAGGTTTTATGAGCCTAAACAATACAGAATAATCAAAGGAGGCCTTTGGCCTCAAAAAGTTTAGACAGCAATTGAAATGACATGAAAAAGGTGATAATTTTACTATTGGAAGAAGAGACAGGACTGAAACTGAAATGAATTTGAATGTCAAATTCACTTTTATAAGTGATGAATTATCAATGTATCAAGCAAGTGGCTTACATATAATGTTTAATTGCAGATTTTTTGTTTTTGTTTTTGTTTCATGAATCATTTAGGCCAACTGCAGTGATCTACCAGGAAACAAACCCTCCCTTTAGCCCTAGATAGATCATAATGGGTTCTTTGCTGTAAGCTTGCTATCAAATACACTGATTTTAAGATAAAATTATTAAACTAGTGTCTTAGCTGCTTTTCTCATTGCTGAGACAAAATGCCCACTACCCAAGTTTAAGGAGGCATAGTTTATTTCAGCTCACAGTTTCCAGATATTTCACTTCATACTTAGCTGACCTAATGCGAGTGGCATGGAGGAAGGGCATGAAAAGGGGAAACCGCTCATGGTGCAGCAAGCAGAAGGCACAGAACAGCAAGCAGATGCAGACAGCCTGCCTTTCCCTTTGACCCCACCCAGGCTACCAGCCTTTTGAGTGGTGCCACTTAGAATCATGTCAGTCCAATCAGTGGACTAATTTAGTACTACACAGACTTAATCCAGCATCACACACCCATGTTCTAACCAGCTCCCAATATCCGCACCTGTGAGTGCCTGAGGCTTTGGGGGTACATCTAGATACAAGCCATAAAAAGCTAGCAATGATAACATTTTCTTCATCAACAACTATGTGGGGCAGTATGCTCCAAATTCTCCATTTGTCATTTAAGCCACAACTGCCCTGTGGAGTGCTCATCTTCATTGTCTTGTTACTGAATGGGCTCTGAAGCTCACAGCGGTCAAACAGCTTCTGCTTTATAAACTGTACAGCAAAGGCTGCAGCCTTGCTCCGTGACTCACGAAGCTCCCTCTACCTGTTCCCCACCAGAAGCCCACCTAAGTGTGATGCTCTTCTTGATGAATTAATACCAAATCATAGTTTCCAGACCTGGATCTCAATTTCCCTCATGTCCTTTATTGAGCTACTAAAACATTTGGTGCCTTGGCTCCTTCTTTGTGCATCCTCATGGGTGGCTAATTCTGCAATACCATCAGGTATGTGCTGTTCTCGCCTGGTACAGGGAAGAGTCCATGACAGCAGGACCAGAGGCCTGCCCCGTTTAGCAACTGTGCTCACTCCTGGTACCACACTTAGTACTTCCAAGAGTCCAGTGATGTTCATAACACTGTCTCGTACCACAGCAGGTGAGTGCTGGGGATGGTGGCACTGGAGCTCACTCAGACTTAGAAATAAGAGACAGTTGTTCACTGGGTAATTTGGGGGTATTTATTGTCTTTGGGGTTCAGTTTCCTGTCCTATTGCTGTGGAGATCAACTGAGAGAAGAATATGAAGGAACCACCCACTGCAATGTCGAACAAACACCGGTCGTAAAATCAAAGCTGAAGCTGAGACTTTGCTCCGTGGTTTATGCACCTGCCTGGCAAGCACAAGAATCCAGGTTCATTCTCCAATACCACATGCTGTGCTGGCCCCTGGGCTCCCAGGTATGCTGTGCTGGCCACTGAAACTGGGCATGCTAGTATACTCTTGTAATCCCAGTGCTGGGGAGTCTGTAAAAGGAGGATCATTATGAGTCCAAGCTGCATTGTGAGACCCTGTACCAAATAAATAAATAATAAATAAATAAGATTTTTAAAAATGATACAATAAATGAATAAAATCTAAACTGAATTCCTTTGTCTCTCCCCTTCTCCTGTGAGGCTAATTTTGAAGGTGACTTTGGGAGAGGACTGTCCTTTGAAATCCAGACAGTCCAAAATTTCAGAGGCTTCTTAGGTTGCCGTTACTCTTAGATGTGTGCTAAGTGGCCTGAAGCCATTAATGATTCACTCAATGGTCTTAACAAGTTAATATGCCCCCAAAGGTGCCTTGCCAGCACAGGCAAAGGCAAGCAAGGGGTTGAGCCATTTATTCTCTGAATTTGATTGATGTCGACAGGCAATCTGGACAGCTGAGGCCCCGATGCACAGCTTTTCTTCTTCTTCTTCTTCATGGCAGGATTGATTTTAGCCTGAATCATCTAAATAATTGCCTTTACTCCCTTAAGACATGCTTTTCACTTTGTGGGTGTAGACCACTATAGAAAACAAGCCTTATTTTAGTCTCCTCAAAACATGAAACTCTCAGACACAGAGAGGTTAATTGATTTGACAAATGTCACACAGCCTCTCAGTCACAAAGCTGAGATACAGCCTCTAGGTCACCAAGCTACCCCTTCCTCTGAGCACATTAAATAAACTGTTACAGCTGCTTATACATGTCTGCACTTTAAATAGCAATAATAAACTTTAAGATTACAAATTTTTTTACTTTTAGGTTTAGAAAATCTCAGTGTTTAAGCTGCTTTAATAATGAAGTAATAACATGTGATTTTTTATTATTTATGTTACCTAAATGTTTTAAACTTATAGCTTCACAAGAGCTACAAGACACTGGAAAATTGGAAGACAGAAAAAGTATTAAAGTCCTTAATTTTTCAAATTACAGTTAATACAATTGGAACTCATAAATTCATTTTCTCAATGCAAATGTTTTTGAAGCTGCTTCTATAAGCAATGTGTCATGGAGCAGAAAAATAAACACACACCTTAGTCTTCCATTGAAATTCACGTATCATAAAAATTGGTAATGAGCTTGGGAAGTAGCTCAGTGGTCTAAGCACCTGCATAACATGCATAAGGGCCACAGTTTGATCCCCAGAACCACATGCCTTGCTGTCCCCAGGACTGGGCATGGTGGTACAGGCCTGTAATCTCAGCGCTGGCGAGACTGAGATAGAAGAATCACTATGAATCTGAACTATGTAGTGAGACCTTGTATCAAAAAGAAAAAAAATGTTGGTGAGGTGCTCCTGGGGAGAAATCAATGTGTGCAGTGTGTGTGTGTGTGTGTGTGTGTGTGTGTGTGTGTGTGGCTTTTATTTGGAATCTGCATCATCACCAAAGTGAGGAATATCAGCCAATGACCTAGCTGGGGTAACATCAATGAGATCCATGTACAAAAAGTGAGATTATATAGAGCAAACAAGTTGCTTTATATAACGAATGAATTAGTATCAATTACTATCAGGAGGAAAGACGAGACAGTGGTTAGTCTCCTCTTGGGCTCCACATAATCACCATCTCTGTGGAATGCATGTGAAGCACTGTGTGGATCTACGCAGCCAAATGCCCTTTCTGCATAGTTGGTTGAGAAATACCCCTGAGTGGGACTGTGTTTGGGGCAGGAACTGAGGCTTAAATGAAGTCACATAGGCAAGTTCATTGTTTTACATATTGCCACACAGCAAGTTTCTCCATAAGAATAGTATCTGTGAATCAGAGAACAGACACTGGAACTCCTAAAGACACAAATGTAAAATCAGAGAATAGAGAAAGGAATGTCTCAGTTCAATCCACTGGCTTCCGTGTTGTGGAGGAGGACGCACACTGAACGGCAGGCTACAAGCATCTGTCATTTCTGGTTGTCACCGACTGCATTCATCCTCTCACAATTAACTGAAAGTTCTTGCACACCAGACTGTGCTGTGTGATTTGTGTACTTGGTGTACTTCTTCTAGGATTATTTCATAATGTTTAAGCTCTATGAAGGTGGAGAGTCTAGCAACAACATGGAACTTGGGAGACCTCAAACCAACCTTAGTTTGAGGACTGCTTTTTGCTGTAACTCTGAGCAAATTTCTGGATTTCCTTTAGCTCTCCTATATTTAAAATTGGAACAATGCCCCATAAATGAAGAGATTATACTGACAACATATGTTACTGGAAAGGTTAAAATGCCATGCAAATTCAAGATGTTTTCTTAAGACTTTCTCTGATAGCTATTATTAGAAAGGATAGCCTATATGGTAATTACTAAAGAAAAAAGTGTTCTGAATATTGAATAGATCAAATGGAGAGAATAAAGCTATGTTACAAAATTCTGAGAATTCAGGAGATCACCAATCTAGACAGGGATGATGTGCATGCTCCATCACATTCATGCCGAGTGGAGTGGAAGGGTTGTTTGCTGAACAACAAACAGGTGGCTCACATCCTAAAAATGCAAAATTTCAAGGTAAGAAATTTAAATTTTCCTTAAAATGTGACAGTTTATTTTGGCCTGATACTTAATTGGCAAGGCAAAGAATAGCAAGAAGTATGGGTATTCCCATAGAGGAGAATGTGGCTAATGCTCATGGATAGTGGGAAACTTCTTTTTGGGGTTTTTGTTTGCCCCACCCCCATAGCAGATATTGAACCCTTGGCTTCACTCATGCTAGGCAAGTCCTCCATCACTGAAGTGTGTGCCCAGTCCCTCTTTATTCTGAGACTGAATCTCACTAAATTTCCTAGGCTGGCCTTGAACTCGCAGTCTTCATTCCTCATCTGCTGGAGCATGTGCTATGATTGCAAACATGTGCCACCAAACCCAGGAGAGAAAATTTTCTTTATCTGAAATTGATAGACTCATAAAAAGTGAAGGATTATGAGGCAGTTCTGATTAATGTTTGACACCCCCCTTAAACTACTGGCACAGTTGCCTCTATGTGCACTTTTCATGACTGAGCTGAGCTTCCTGTCAGGGAACTTGACTAGTATGTGGATGAAATAAATGAAGAGTTTCTGACCAAGGCACTAAATGGCCTTTAAATGCAACAACTTTGTTGTAAAAGGAATCATCTTATCTTATGTTGTTAGTGCATTTGGATAACAAGAACTAAGTTAGTATATCTAGTTCTGAGTCATATATTTCAGATATGTGTGACTACCATACTGTAAGACTATGGACATTGCCCAATTCTAATAAAATAGTGACCCAGTCCCAGTGAGATTGCAGGTGACTTTGAATGTGAATATGTCTTAGTCCATGAAGTGATACCTCTGGATGTTCTAGTTTATTTCCTGCTATGGAAACACAATATCATTTCATAAACACTGTCTTTTACTATGAGCTTAAATGTCTTTGCCATTCAAGTATATCTTCAAGTGCCCTGAAGATATTTTCTGTATTAAGTTTAATATACATATGATCTTTTTAAGGACATTCCAAAGTAGTCAAGGCTATTAAGATCACATCTTAGAAAATATCTCTTTTTGACTAGGTTGAATTATGAAACTACTACCTTGAACATCTTAATTAGATAGCCTTAAACTAAATCCTGAAATTATTAAAACAATATGTTCCATACAACAATTTTAAGTAAAAAGTATATATTCCTTTTAAAGTTAGTAAGCATTGATATTACAGATTAGCATCACCACATCCTCGGAGAATGTTAGGTGACAGTGATAGTCCCCAGTGAGAAAGTATTGAAAGTCTAGGGGCCGGGGAGATGGCTCAGTGGAATAAGCGCTTCACTTCCCTGGCAAGCGCAAGGCCCTGAGTTCAATCCCTGGTTCAACCAATAAATAAATCAATAAAAATTTAAAGAGGAAAGTCTATCAAAAACATGGTATGGGGCTGGCGAGATGGCTCAGTGGTCTAAAGCACCTACTTGGAACAAGCTTGGCGAAG
>NDGM011233639.1:2525-14016 GCA_002564305.1 Octomys mimax | reverse complement strand
AGGAAGGAAGGAAGGAAGGAAGGAAGGAAGGAAGGAAGGAAGGAGAGGGGGAGAAGAATTTACAAACTTTCTTTTCACCCTGCTACATAAATTTAAGATCTTTGTTTTCCCTACTAAATCCTAAACGGCCAAGCATCCTTGTCAAACGTATCTAATCCCAGCCAATGCAGAAAATTGGGCATGGTGAAGTAATGTTAAGTCTACTTATGACATAAATGCATAAAGATGAACATTTCACCTCACATGATATTACCATAGCTAGAAAGCATGTCCCAAGAAATACTCTGGGTCTTAACATTGAGTCAAGGAGTCTTTGTTATATATGGGTGGAAAAGAACTAAGGAATAGAAACATAAGGACTAGTGAGATAGCTCAGTGGTATAAGTCCCTGCCTGGCAAGCATGGGTCCTGAGTTTGAGAGTTTGATCTCTGGTACAAAAAAAGGAATATAAACAAGCAGAATTAATGAATGTGCTCCCAATCCAATGGATAGAATTCTAAATACGAGTAAATGAGTGTCAGCAGCTCTCTTTACAAGAATGGAAGTGACTATTTCTAACCTCAGGCAAATGTTGGGACTGTAATTGTTGCTGAATGCCTTGTCAGTATTAACTAGGATCTGAAATTTGTCTACTGGTTAGAGTATCAACAGTAACAGTTCTTGTGAAAATTTGGCAAAGTTAAAAAGAATTGCAAATGTTTTGAATTTGAAATTCCAAGAAAAGTCCACTTGATCGTTGTTAATGTGACATTAAAACAATCCAGGAGCCGGGGAGATGGCTCAGTAGAATAAGAGCTTGCTTGGCAAGCACAAGGGCCTGAGTTCAATCCCCAGTTCTGCCAAAAAATAAAAATAAAAAATAAATTTAAAAAATTCAGTGTATCTTGTTATTTATCAGAATGCTTCCATTCACCATAAGAAAGGAATCCACTTGTGGAGCTTGGTAAAAGTGCTTCTTTTATCAGAATCATAGCTTTGATAACCTGTACCAACCTGTATGCACCATTGTGACCAAGATTAATGGTACAGGTACTGTGCAGTATGAATGAACATCCCCTACTTAGGAGGAAGGAATGAGATTTCTCCCCATGTACCATCTGTGGCCCCTTTTGTTGCTATCCTAAGCCTCCCCACGTGTGGAGTTAAGCACTTTATCTGGTCATCTGCTGCTGGGTCCAGATTACAAAAGCTAACATCAAAACTTGACAACCAATAGGACATTGTCACAACAGGAATTTTGTTCCTACTGATTTTTCAATACGATCTACATATTATTTCTTGCTGATCACCCCCCTTTCTGATGTCTCCAGGAGTGTTGTCTTTTCTTATAAGCTTGTATTCTGAGTCAACTCATGGTGCTTTCTTTACTAACTGCTTGCCTTAGGGGCATGGTTTCCACAAGGGATATAATGTAAGTTTCAGTGTGTGAAGGACCACATGGATAAAGAGTGGTTCTTCACACTCAATGGAAGAAGAGTAATTGTCTCCATTTTGACTGTGCCTGAACCTACTTCCATGTATTTATGTGTACAGAGCTGGCTAGGACTTTTCCTTATCCCTTCAATTGGCTTTAAACAATGCATATAGGTCTAGCTGAGGTGCTGGTGGTAGTCTTTGAAAACAGCAGGGGTGTTTCCCTGATAATCCACACCTGCTGCTCTTTAATATGAACTATGTTGAGATGGGACAAAGAGTCCATGTTCCATGCTATTGGCTGGGGTCAAGCCTCAAGATAGAGGCTCTGACTTCCTGGGACTTGGAAAATTACACATCAGAGCTGAAGAACTTGATCCTAAAACATTAGATACTACCTCAATCATGTAATGCAGCTAACACTCTGCATATCCTTCTCCCTACATATTGCAGAGATAAACGCAGGCTTTCTACCTTCCTTAGCTAATAGTACTCATCTACTTCCTGCCATTCTCAGTCACTCATCCTCAAGCCACTTCTTCATGACTGAATAAAACCCAAGTTCATTCCTGGGTCAAGGCCTTTGCTCTGGATAGCCATCAGCATGACTTAGGACTTAGGACCCTCTAGGTCCCCATAACTATAAATATGCTTTAGTGTCTTTATTCTCACTGTGGGTTGCAGTAGAGGGGGTAGATTGGAGTTAACTTGATGGGATTCCAATAGCTTATCCATGGGATTTCAAATATAAACTTCCTGGACCAAGATGAGGACCAGAAGGGGTTCTCTATATCAGTGAAATGTGATCCATTTACACTTGCTGCAAAATAAGCAAACAAACAAACAATAATGTAAGGAGAACTCTATGACTGTGTCTGAACTTTGTGTGACAGTGCACACTAATTATTTAGAAAAGTCTGCTCTGAGCCGTTCTTCAAAATGGTGAATAGTGACACAAATGCCAGGTATTTACTACTCCAAACCCTGGGTATATTGTGGTCTCAAGGACACCTGATATAAACATGTTGGGCTGAATTTCTAGCCTATAATGGTAATCAATTCTGGGCCATTGGTTTTCAGGGATTATTCCACTATGGACATCTGGCCAGTTCCTTGCAGGCAACCTAGAGAATGAAGGCCTAGCTGGTAAAGGCTTCAAAACCTTGAGGGAAAAAGAAACCAAGGGAAGGCAGTGAAGGTGAAGCCTCTGATGCCCTGAGTACACACTCCAGGAGCAACTGAGGACAAGACACACTCCAGATGTTGATGTGTTGACATCTGGCAGGTTTTCTGGGCAGCTGGAAAGGGAGGATTAAGTCAAAATCCAGGTAATGTAAAAAAAAAAATGTCTGCATTTACAATGACAAAAGATATAGCGTTCAGAACAAAATATCAAACCTATAAAGGGACAAGAGAATTTGTTGGAAAATAGATCCTGAGATACTTTTACAAACTGGATCACCATAGTAGATACAAGTCCCAGGATGCCAAGCTATCCAAACAGATCTAGGAAAGATGTGTCTCTAACATGAATAGCCTGAAAGGGACCAGCCTCACCTGGTTCAGGACAAAAGCAGAACAAGTCAACATCATCAGCATATTTTTTTCAAAAGCCTGAGCCATTGGTTCCAAAAGATTCTGCAAAAACACTATCTCATCTGTTGTATATAACCTTGAAGACCACACACAAATACCCTCAACATATATAGTACAGTAGTTTCTTTATTCAGTTGATCATTGTAGAGCCTTAGTAATTTGACTATGTATTAAAACGGATAATATGGATAACATACTGAGGCCTCTAATTCCAAGTTTGTTTGCTTATTTTTTTCTCTCCATAAAAATAAGGGAATAAGCACCTGAGGCAAGGAGTAGGAGGAGTGATTTTCCTCTGCACACTCTTCTGCTGGTCTCTACACCCTCACTTATAGTTTCACCTTGCACAATGGTCATAAAGTCAAATAATCTCAAGACACTCTGAAAAGATCGTTGCTTTCCTATCAAACCTAGATCCTATTGACACTCAGATCCTTAGATTCATCCCTGAATTACTACCTTTGAACTGAGGACTTCTTAGACAACCTGGAGGCTTCTTGAGGTTTTTCATCCCTTTTTCTAAAATATCGATTTTGGAATTTTAAACTAAGTTTGTGCCTCTGATCTTTTCTTAGCATCTGTAAAAATCTTTTATTTCCCACAAGTTTGACAGAAACTGATTGTCAGAGATATAAAAGGATCAGGACAGAGGCCTTAAGAAGAGTTAGCCAGGAGCTTATGTCAGATGGGGTAAATATTGAAATGATCCAGTGCATGGCAACCAGATGGAATTTGGCTGACAATATCCTGTAAAAAATTACAAATGTAGCTGTGGGAGGGGTAAATAGAAGGCTCATTCCTGATGCTTCCTTTGTCCCCATCACCTGCAAGACTGTTGACAATATCTGAATCTCCAGAAACAACACTATTAAAAAAAGAATTGTAGCAGGGGTGTCCTACAGAGGCGGTCTAAGAGGCATTTACATTTGATTTTGAAATATGTTCTTACACTAATGTTGAATAGGACAAATAGCCTAAGGATTTAATTCCTAATCAAAAGAGCTAAAATAGGATGCCATTATCCCATTAGAACCACTGTTCATCTCCTCCTTGCTCTCCAAAGTGAACAACACAAAGTATCTAATTATGCAGAGGACAAATATGAGAAATTGGAAGACTTCCTTTGTGTCCTGCATTCCTTCTCCTTCTGTTTGCAGCATCAACCACTGAGGCTTCCCTGCTCACTCTGAGCACTAGTCCTACCAAAGGCTTCTTCCCACAAATACCTGCTCCAGATGGTGTAGAGAGCTTGGAGGAGGATTCAGTCCCCACAGAGGGTAGACTGTAAGTGTCAGAAAGCCAATGCCAGGCCGGGGAGATAGTTCAGCAGAATAAGCATTTGCCTGGCAGGCGCAGGGTCCTGAGTTCAATACCCAGTACTGAAAAAAAAAAAAAGAAAGCCAATGCCCCTTGGAACAGTCTTCAATCAATGACAGAAAAATAGGTCATCATTCGCAACCTTCTTGTTTGGACTCTTCTGTCATATTTTGCAAATATCTCCAAGCTGGGCCCTGATTACCCCAATAGATGAATTCATTTATCCGGCCCACTTTGCCTTCTGCTCACTTCTCCTTCCTTTACATGACCCGAGTTAACATCTTGCACTCAGTGTCTACTCTGGAGAGCCTGCTCTGAGACTCTGCCTATTCCATATGTTACAGACCCTGAAAGAGAGTCAGAGGCTGTTGATAGACCAGACCTATAAGAAAAATATTTCCCTTGACTTAAGATGAACTTAGATCTGATAGGCCTTATTTAGAAAAGAAGGAAGAAGGGAGGTAATACTGTAAGCATATATAAGCAAATATATACATTTACTGGTAATAAAAAATCCTATACAATGTAGTTATACAGATGAACATGTTAGCTACAAATCATTCCTTTACTCTTTGCTTTGTTTTGTTTTGCAACACTGGGGATTTAACCCAAGGTCCCACATGTGACAAAAGTACCCTGCATGAAACAACATCCCCAGCCCTCCTTGTTTATAATTGTCATTTTTCCTTAACGAATTTATACTATTTAAAATGTTGCAATAAGGGCCGGCCAGATAGCTCAGCGGACTAAAGTGTCTGTTTAGGCAGAGTGCAGCAGCTGGGGTTTGATCCCTGGTGTGCCCTGCCAGCTCTGCCTCTGGTGCATGCTGAGACAGTGATTGAACTGGGTGTGGTGGTGAGATCCTGTAATCCTGGCACTTAGGAGGATGAAAACAGAAGAATCACTCCAAGTCTGATCTATGTAGTAAGCCTCCGCAGGCCCTGTATTAAATACATTAAAAAAATAAAATAAGATGTTGTAATAAAATGTAATCATTGCATCTATGACTTGGGACAAATGCGAGCTACTATTTGTCAGATAAGACCTTAGGTTCTGAGTCATACTCGACTCTACCTCTGTTTGACAGACTATCAGCAACAACAATATGTAGTAGAACTATAAGTTTAATTCTATGTTTCTTAGAAAATAAAATGGAAATCTTTCATTAAAACCCCAGAAAACTCAAAGCATGGTTTAATAATCATAATTTATATGTAGGATTATATATGGTTTAGACTCATCTCAGTTACTTAGACATCTAAGTTCTATTTTTATTTTCTTCAAAATATTTTCACTGTTTGACTTGTAACTTCCTGATTTAGGATGAGTTCCTCCTCCTTTCCCCACTGAGTAAACAAATATTTCCCCAATTGTAGAACCTATTTATTTGTTTCCATAGTTACCAAAAATGTGCCCGTAAATACACAAACCACATGGATATAATCCATAATGACTTTCAATAACATTGAGATGAATTTTTTTAGTAGTTTTCATTTACTACATTCAAAAATGTTATTGAAAGAACATAGTCTCCTTAAATAAATACTAATTATTTAACAAAAAGATTTACTCCTTCTTTTAATAGTACCAGAACTTTGGCTTAAAGTGTCATTATCAAGTCAGATTTGGGGAAGATATATAAATCTTCAGAGTCAGTAAACTACAGAGCAAGTCTGTTTTAAAAAACTGGTAAATATCAGCCTCTAAATTAATCAATTTATTCTTAGTTCAAATAACTTTAGGTCCAAAGCAATGTGAATTTCAACCACCAGTAAAGATAGAGATGGGGCTGGGGAGATAGCTTGGAGGTCTAAGGGTATGCCTGGTGAGCAAAAGGATCAGATTTGATCCCTGGTACCACATGCTGTGCTGGTCCAGAACTCCCAGCACTCTTTGCCAACCATCAAAACCAGGCATGGTGGCGCACACCTGTAAACCCAGTGCTGGGGAGGTTGAGACAGGATGACCACTACAAGTTTGAGCTGCGTAATGAGATCCTGTACCAAATAAATACATTTAAAAAAAATTTAAAAGATTATTAAAAAAGAAAGATAGAGATCACAAATCTGCAGTTTTTTGTATCAGTGAATATTTTTTATAAGATTTAACATGTTTATCCATTGTTTCAAATTTAAAGTTTAAGATGCTACTCTCAAAATAATCTGGGATGAGAGTTCCAGACTTTTCTTCATTTTCCCTTTGAATTGGGCCTTGTCATACTTTTCTGACAGACGTCTACTAACATGAGGATGAGCTCATTCATTTTCTGTGAGGTATGAAGTATACAATATGTGGTCAAATGATGGGACATTTTATAGAGATGTAGACATTCCCAATGGGATGGCAGTCAAGCTTCCTATTTCCTGATCTATGTCTCTAAGTCCATCAGACTCCCCTTTGCTATTCCAAGGCCCAGCACTAGCATTGGTTACAAAGAGTTGAGAATAAATCCTGAAATCTTTCTAGCCAAATCAGCCATTCAATTGACAATGAAGAAAATAACATTTCTCCAGATTATTGAATTTGAGAATCACAATAGCTACAGATAAGAAAACTATCTGTTTGAGTGCTAGTGATACCAGTCTTTAGGTGATTAGTTTTTATTTTCTGGAATATTTCTTGCTTACTCTTGTGTTATAGTTTGTTTGTACCTTTCAAGATTCATGTTGAAATTTAATCATTACTGTCAGAATATAAAGAGATGGGACCTGAGAGGAGAGGAAAAATAGGCTACCATAACTGGCACCCTCTCCTTATCTTTTGGCAATAGGCTGATTTCACCATGTAATACGCAACAAAAAGGCCCTCACAGGATGATGGTGAGAATGGAATTCCAGCTGCAAAAACTTGGAGCCAAAAGCTTATGTTCATTATAAATTAGTCTGTAATATTCTATGCTAATAGTACAAAAAGAACTAAGACATCTTGCAGATAAAGTTATTGGTATAAGATCAAAGCCTGTTTGTAATGTGGAAAGGAAAAAAAATAATGGAAACAGAAACACTGCCAACAAATAGTTAAAATTTGTTTAAATGCATATAGTTCTCTAAATTTGGATTTAGCGGTACTTCCAAAAGAGTCCCTAGAAAACAATCAAGATTTCGAAAAGAAAGGATGGCTTCCTTTGATAGGTGGTACAGTGAGACAACTCCGATCACCCTTTCAAATTTGTAACTCTGATTGTTTTGGCAGTGCATTTCTTTAGTTCTGGCTGAGGAAGTGGTGAAGGACAATATTTACTTAACAAATGAATTCTTGCAAAAAGGGATAATTTAAGGGATCCGGTTTCCTAAATTCAACAATGACACAAGACAGTTTACATTAGCTACATAACAGAATTTCCTTAAATTGTTAAATTTATATGGAAAAAAAAATTTCCTTTAATAATAGTACCAAGAGCTCAACCGAGTGTTTTAGTCACCATTGGAATAATACTTGAACATTATCCTATTTCCAATTGACCTTTGATCCATAAATATGACTTTTTAAAGATTTTCCTAAAAAATGATTCCCGAGGATGATAAGTTGTGTTGTTTGGAAGGAATCAAGCACTTACTGGATGATTTCTCCTGGGCCTTCATTGGCTCTGATTTGGTTCTTCAAAAATGTGTTGTCTCAAGAAAATTCTCCCTCCCTGTCACAGTTATGGTTGTACCAATGTGTGTTATTAAGAAAAACTGAGTTTACTGAAGGTGACTGGCATGGATATACATACTGCATAGAGTGACTCCATTAACATGAAAGGGCCCTGAATAACTCTTAGGCTGGCTAATGCTTAATGCTAATGCAAATGCAAATGCAAATGTTAATGCTAATGCTAATGCTAATGCTAATTCTTTTGGAAAACTCTTACAGGAACTTATGAAGGGATCCTGGTCCTGAAGACTTCACAAGCTATTTTCACGCAGAATAGGACTGTTTTCTAAGATCTGAACAATCAAAATCTTAATGTTTATGTCGTTAAAATGGATACAGGTATTTACAGCTGACCACCCCTAGCGCAAAACTCTATAATTAAAAATTCTCCCAAATCCAAAAATTTCTAAATATGTACTGGGAGACACCAAGGGGGAAAATTCCATGGCTGACTCACGTGATGCAGTTGTAATTAAAGCACTTCTGTACTAAAAATATTCTGTAAGCTTGCTTTCATATTATGAGTAAATCTGTATATGAAACATAAATGAGTTTTGTGTTCAAACTTAGGTTCCAGGGATATAGCTTAGTGGCACAGCGCCTGCCTGGCAAGCATGAGGTCATGAGTTCAATTCCCAGTAAAAAAGAAAGAAAAAAAAAAAAACCAAACGCTTAAATCTGAAAGAATCCAAATACTGATACTTCTTCGTTTCTAACAGTTTATATAAAAGATGCTCAATCTGTACACCTCAACTACCTGTTATCTCATTGTATTTTGCTATTATTCATTACTCTGTACCAGAGACTTGCTTATTAATTGCTGATGTCCAACTAGTGGGATAGTGCAGTTTCACTTTTGCCTCAGCATTTGACTGCAAGTTAGGGCAGACATGACGACCCAAGGCCCTACAATTGTTTGCTCTAGAAGTTTGCTCTAGTAGTGAAAGTAATGAAGATATAAACCAGTATTCTTTTCCTGTTGATCTTCATTATTTGACTGCAGCAGGTCCTAGGTGCTCAGAGGCAGTATAGTAGGTCTAGCTTAGATTTCTGATGTTTCTAGAACTTTGGTGAGAAATCCACCCTCACGACCACACCTGTCTACCTGGACCAGAGGTTATTAGGCTCAAATACATAGTTTCTTTGTTTTCTCGTGGTGGCAGAGCCTGAGATTAACTGCTCTTTCCTTTCAGGTACAAAGCAAAATGGAAACTTTTTCATCCATGACTGCAGAGTCCATGAATCCAATTTTTGGTTTCTATGCCATTTGAATATGCCAGAAACCACACAAGAACAGGCCAGAAACTTTATAATAAAAACAGATAGAGGCAGAAAGCAACAGCTTAAGCAATAAATATGTTCCAAATGTTCATACCCTTGAGTTAACTGTAGGATCATCTGGGAATCTTTGACAAATATGACCACTGAGACCCGCATCTGACTTGTCCTGCCTTTCATTTATTTTTCGGTCTCTTTTGAGTCTGTGTTCACATGACAGTGGTTTTAAAAACTAGATGACTTTAATTGTGGTACAGAAAATAAAGACCCCAAAGTAAATAAATAGCCTTGCATTGTACATTCAAGCAAAGAGAACAGTAAAAGGGATTCATCCACAAAATAAAGGATCCACAATCCCTTCTTTTACCCCTTCCAACATGAAATTATGCATTAATCTATAATATGGACTCTGATTCTGCCCATAAGGAACCAAAATAACAAAATGAAAGGTTCAGAGAAAATAATTGCATAAAAGTGTTATGTGCGTAGTGGGCTATATTTGAATTTACCTCATGAAGTAGATGAGCTCATGTCTTAGATTGCTAGATGCCAACACTGTTCAGAGTAACAAACCTGGCTGCCTAAAACATTTCCCAGATTCAGAAAAAAGTTATTACGTGAATGGGTGAATCTGCAAATGATTCAGTATATGAAGGCTTCTGAGGAAGTGAAGTGTATTCATCTGTGCATACCCAGAATTACATAAGGGCCTGAGGCAGGGGATTAAACAAAGATAATTCCTCCAGTTAGGTCACTCATAGGTTAAGGAAAGAGAAATGAATCAATGATCAAGAGCTTTGAAAGAATTGGAAGGTTAAAAACACCCTGAACTTTGCAGCGCCTGGTAATCTTCACAAATCAAAAGAGAAGTAAAAGAAACATCATCATTAAATATTTAGAAAATACAGTATAGTTATTATATACTACAAATGTAGAGTGTAACTCAATTAGCATTTAAAGAGAAATGTAGATATTTAATGGAATTCTTTTATTTTAAAAACAATACATTCAAACAGAATGAGATAATCAGTTAGCTAAGAAATATCAGAAAAGTATTTTAAAAAGCAAATAGAAAATAAAGCTGAAAAGTTAAATAGTAATAGAAAAGCAGAAATCAATGCATTTTTAAAACATCCATTTGTCCTAGAGGTGGTCAATAAAAGTACTATCTCATAGAAAACAGTCGCAAAAAGTAAACACAAAGATCAGAAAAGGAGAAAATTCATAAATTGATTATTAAAAAGAATGGGAAAATAAATAATACATCAGGAAAGGCTTAAAAATTCAGAATAGCTTTATGGAAACAGATGAGAAAAGTTGCATAAGTTTGGAAATGTGGAACTTGAGGGGCAATGGACTTAATCAGCAAAGACATAAAATTAGTGTAAATAAAATGATTACATTTATCTTTTGTTTTGACTAAGCTGACATAGAACTGGAAAGAATGAGACATTAAGTATATTAGGTTGTGGTATTTTCTGAATATATAAAATAACTCAGTTAACAAAAAGTACATTGTCCCATACTGATTAATGTTTAAGTGCAAAAAGCAAAAAGTATTCCATTTGTAATGTAGAAAGGCTTTCCTGATCTCCAGCTAGGAACTCATGCATTTTTTTTTTTAATACCGGGCATCAAACTCAGGACATTTCACTTGCGAGGAAGGAGCTTATCACTGGCACATGGAAGGAATTCTTTTTATGTTCTTTTTTTAAAGAGAGTACAAAATAGAATGAAATCAGAAAAAATTACAAGTGATGCAGAATTTCACTTAACAAAGTACTATGAATAAGACAACACTACGTGTTACAACAGGGAAGGAACTCTCAAAGGCAAAGAAGAAAGCCTAAGACTCAAGGAAAAGTTGGAGACCTTTGACTATTGCAAAATGAAACACATGACTAAAACTGAAACAAGAAAGTAGAAAGCATCTCGTTGTGCAGAAAAATATTTGCTTTGTGCATAAAAACAAGTGATCTTTTAAATCTTACCAAGAACTGTTGCTGAGTTAGAATCAAACAAATAAGAATGTAGAGGGCTGGAGAGATAGCTCAACGAACTAAGCTCCTGCTTAGGCAAGTGCAGGACTGGGTTTCAATCTCTAGCACCACATGCCATGCTACACTTCCCCAGGTGCTCTGAGTCAGCTACAAGCCCCTGTGTGGTGGTGCAAGCCTGTAATCCCAGTGCTGGGAGGCTTAAAATGGTAGAATCACTATGAGTCCAAGCTGCATAGTGAGACCCTGTTTA
>NDGM011233620.1:904-14577 GCA_002564305.1 Octomys mimax | reverse complement strand
GATGGCTCAGTCGAATAAGCACTTCCCTGGCAAGCACAAGGGCCTGAGTTCAATCCCTGGTTCCACCACACACACCAAAAAGAAAGAAAGAAAAGAAAAGAAAAATAGTGTACGCGTCCCATTGTGCCTTAAGGGTCAGAGGTGCCTGGATTCTCTGTGAATATGAAAGTTTAGCACTTCTAGGATGTAGGGAATAATCCAGGCAGGCCCTTCCCTGAGGTACTCTGGGAGAGGCAAGGACTGTATCTAAGGGAGCATGCCAGGCCTTGAAGATACATGGCTAATGACAAGCAGGTGGTCACCAGAGGACTAACTGGGTGAGAAGGGCATAGTTGCAGGGTTTCCAGGCCAGGAATGAGGAGCAAGGGGAAGTAGGGACTCGGGGACTGGGGACCTTACCAATGCCTGAGGCATGGAAGAAAAGGTTGAGCTCTTAAGCATCCTGGAACACTGAAACACACCCTAACTTTTTTAAGGTACATCTTTGCAGTCCACAATGATTCCATTCATTAGAACAGACCTCCCACCCTTAAGACTTGCACCTGTCCACAGCCTTGGAGAGATTACCACAGAGGGACCACCAGGATGACCCCAGCTAACTCCAGTGCCCCCTGCTGATGGATCCCAGTCAGTAGAGAAGCTGGAAGGGTCCATGAGGCACAGAACAGGGCTTGGGACAGAAAGGATGAGCTCTGTGTCACTTAGGCTTCCAAGCAGCTCATTTGGTATAAGGTGATGAGGCATATTGCCTGTACACTTGATGTTATAAAGCAGAAAGATGTTTGGAAAGACAGCTGGGAAGAGAGGATCTGAGATTTGATCCTAGCTCCCTCGCTACCCCTATTCTGGTTCTAGGCAACTCGTTGGTTCTTGGTGCCTGTGTTCTCTGATGTTGAAGCCAGAATGCTTGAGTAAGCACTATTCTAGTTCTCAGGTTGTCTGCAACCTATGGCCTCAATGTGTGTTTTTGTGATTAGAAAGTTCAGGGTGGGGCTGGGAAGATAGCTCAGTAGAATAAGCACTTGCCTGGCAAGTACAAGGGCCTGAGCTCAATCCCTGGTTCCACCAAAAAACAAAGTCCAGGGTGGATGAATAAAAACAGAGAAGGTGTGGAGGATGCCTGGGCTTGGCAGTGACAGCTTGGGTGAGGCGCCCCCTGGAGGCAGGTGGCCTGAGACATTGCTGAGTTCCACAGCCTTGTGAGCACCAGTGCTTCTCTTCTGATGACTTTGACCAAGATCATTGGACTGGGTGGGGCAAAAGGGAGTGGTAGTGCAGGGGGTTAGTGAGGACCCACTTTTAAAGGGCAGTGAATGGGATGGAGGGTCTGCTGCATCCTGAGCAGTATGGACTGTCCCTAAGCTACAGCCTTTAGCCCTTGGGGGCCTAGGTATGTGTTCCCAGCCAGCCTCTCTCTGCAGCTTGGGGCAAATATTCTGGTCTTCAGATCTAGAGATGAACAATGAAAACTAGGGGTATGTGTTTGATTTTCTGTGAAGTCAACAGGCCTTAGTGAACAACTTGTCCATGTTCTTATCCAAAAAGTAGATTTTTGCAGGTAGAAATGCTGGAGAACTGTGCAGTAGATGTGAAGCTAGTGTTGGAATGAGGGGCACAGAGCTCAGGTTAGAGGATTAAGTCTCAGTGTCTAAGGAGTCCATGGAATCAGGGAGGGCTGAAACCAGGGAAACAGTGACCCAAGATATTCTCATTCTATCTCTCTGTCTCTCGCTGTCTCTGTCTCTCTGTCTCTCTGTATCTCTGTATCTCTTTCTCTCTCTTTAAATTTATTCATTTGGTACAGGGTCTTACTATGCAGGTCAGACTCATAGAGATCCTCCTATCTCAGCCTCCCCAACACTGAGATTACAGGGGTGCACCACCATGCCCTGTTTCAGTGGCCAGCTCAGTGTGCCTGGGGTTTCGGGCTGGCACAGCATGTGGTACCAAGGATCAAACCTGGGGCCTTGTTCTTGCCACAAGTGCTCCTCCCACTGAGCCATATCCCAGACCCAGCTCCTCTTTGTTGAGTGTAAGGATTGGAATGCGAGGGAAGACTCATGCTACCTCCTCCGAGCCCCAACTAAGCCTGTGAAGCCTAGAAGCCCACATAAGCAGCCACCTCTCCCTGGCAGTTTCTGCGTGGCAGCCTAGCAAGCCCCCGAGCCTGTACCAGCCCT
The DNA here is from genome assembly GCA_002564305.1 of Octomys mimax. NCBI lineage: Eukaryota > Metazoa > Chordata > Mammalia > Rodentia > Octodontidae > Octomys > Octomys mimax. The sequence continues at coordinate 12,397 of NDGM011233620.1, read as the reverse complement.
CTATGCTGGAGGGATCGGCTCAGATCACTGGTCTGAGCAGGGATTGGGTGACCTTGGGCAGTGAGCTGGAGGTAGAGGAGCCTTCTCTGCCTTCTAGGATTGTCCCAGAAAAGCTGCAAATGGGGACCCCGTGTTGGCTACTCTGCTATGAGGGGCTTTGGGGCAATCCAGGGCCGCATCAATGTTGGATGAGCCCACGCTCTGTGTGCGCCGCCCGATACCATCTTCCTCGGTCTCACTTTTAGTGTAACTGGAGAGCCCACAGACACAGGCTGAACTGGGCCTGCCTGTCTTCTCGCTGCGATGTCACCTGTGGGAAGCAGGGGTGGCGTCAGGAGGCAGGTTCGGCCCTAAGGTGTGTCCAGGTCAGGGTGGGGGCCACAGGGGCCCAGCCCGGCTGGGCCTGGCCGGTTCCAGCCTGGCCTCTCCTCAGCCCCTGGCTCCCGGTGCCAGGTTACACCTCCTCCCCACTCTAGTCACCTCACCTTCCCCGGGGTGTCATCTGACTGGTGGCTTGTCCTTGGGGCAGTTCAGTCCCATCCCCCTACCTGGCTCTGGGGGTTTTTCACTGGGGGAGGGGCTGGAGCCACAGCAGCTGGTCAGAGAGAGCCCCCCTAGGGGAAGGAGGGGGAGCAGCGGCTACCGGGACAGCGCAGAGCCTCACACTGCTGGTGAGTGTCCCCTCAGTGCCGGGGCAGGGCTGGGAGGGCAGCCCTGAGATCCAGCCGGGAAGGGCCAAGCTTCTGGCGCTCTGACATTTACTACCCTAGCCCTGCCTCCACAAGCCCCCCAACCGACCCCAAGTGTCACCCAGAAAGGCAGCAGTGAAGTGTGAGCTCTGGTCCCAAAGCACTTGGTATTTGCTGCCCAGGGTTGGGACGAAGCAGTTACTGAGTGGTGGCTTCTGTGATCCGGTATGGACAGGTGCTGCGGTGGACAGTGTGTGTTGGTACTGATCAGTGAGCCGCTGGTGGGCTTCAGCCTGGTTTTGTAGTTTATTAGAACAGAGCTACACCTCTTTGTTTAAATATTGTGTGTGGCTGCTTTCTTCACCCTGACCCAGAGGTGAGGATATTCATAGCCTGAAGTAATGGCTCTTGGCCCTCTCCAGAAGCAGGCCGGGGCCCTGGGAGCTGTTCCCCACTGCTCCTCTGCCTAGCCCTGTGCCTGGCCCCTCCTTCCTCCTCCCACGCCTGACACACCCATGCTGGCCGCCCTTCACACCCGGAACAGTACTTCAGGGACCTCTCGCCTCACACCTGGTGAACACTGTTCCCTGTGGCAAGAGCACAAAGTGATCAGGGCAGCAGACATTCCAGAACTCCAAAGGACAGCTGAGGGCTGAGGGAGGACCCTTGCCTAACCCCTTCCAGGTGGTGGTGATGCTTCTCTGAACTCATGCCTCTGTCCTGGCATCTGTGAGGCTCAGCAGACCCCTGTCATTCTCCTGTGAGCAGGGCAGGAGCTCGCCATAGGTGAGGCCTCAGTGGGGCAGGAGAGAGACCCTACAGCATGGGCAGGTTATTAGAGGGCACCGTTATGCCCTCAAGAGCAACCCTCCCAGGTGAGCCCCTCCTGGGCCCACTGCTCTACTGCTTCCAGACCCCAGCACCACTATACCCCTTTCCTCCAAGCCTCAGGCTTTTTCATAAAACACAAAGCTCCCTTTTCTCCCCCCACTCCCCCACTTTGCACAGCTGAGTTCAGGGGTCTTTATATTGGCAGGACAGGAGCCAAGGAAACCTGCTAGCCTGAAGACTTGAGTGCATTCCTGCTGTAGTGTCACTAGGTGGCGCATGCGAGGTGTCAATTTCTCACCCTCCGTGTTTCTGCCACTTGGGGCCATTGACAGGTCTGGTTGTAGCCTGAAGGCTGTGGGCACGTGCTCTCTATCCTACAAGTCAGCCACCTCTCTGTGCCCACCAAGGCAGCTCCTGGACGCTTCCAGACAGTGTTCCAGGGAATTTTTACCCAGTTGTACAAGGCTGTCAGGGGCTACCTTAAGTCTCAATTTCCTGTCCCCTGGTGCTACTGCACAGGTCTTCCTGAAGGCTGGGACTGTCTGTTCTCTGGCTTCTCGCCCAGCACAGGGCCTGGCACAGAGGAAAGGGCAGAGGTTTTTTTGTGGCAAACAGTGTGTAAACAGAAGCGAGTGATGCTGCCATTGTTTGTACCACCTTAGTTTGTCCAATGCAAGCTTTTTTTTCTTCAGTATCCAACTCTGCTGGGAAAGCCAGAGAGGAGAACTAGGGCCCCGAAGAGGGGTCAGTTCAGGAATAGGCACCTTTCCTCCTTCAGCCTGGTTCTGGGGGCTGCTGGCTTTCATGAAGCACTGGGTAGACGCAGGGAGTGCCCGAGATGGCTGCAGAGAGTTCCAGGCTGCAGAGAGTTGGGCCTTCCCTGGAACCAAGGGCAAACAGGGTCCAGAGATAGAGGGACGGGCTCTCGAGCCTGCTGTGGCTTTGTCTTCAGCTTGGGCTCCCAAGCTAACAGGGAACTGTGTTAACTGTTTGCAGGTCCCAGACATAGCTCCGAGAGCCACACTTGTGGTTGGAGAGGGGACAGGCACCTAAACAACTATTTCTGACAGCTGGGGACAATGTGACTGAGGCCTAAGGGGGGAAGGACAGCAGGTGACAGCAGCAGGTCCCAGGACGAGAGTGGTTCTGCCCACCGTCTTATTGCATTGGCAGCGCCTGGGCCAGCATGAGCCCTTGAGTGTGACCCTTGGAAGGTGTCCTCTGCTTAATCTCCCCTGGCCCCTGGGAGCTTGCACTGACACGCAAGTGCCATTTCCCTGCCTAGAATGAGCTCTAGAGTAAGACTGGCATAGCTCACCAGGGTAATTACTGGTTTGGGTTCAATTTCCATTCAAAACAGTAATCCTAGGCTGAGCTGGGTGTCAAATCTGAAGGTTGATTATTAGTAACATTTATTAACAGCCTCCCCGCTTCAGGCAGTTACAGCTGATCTGCCAGACCTGCTCCCAAGTTGTGCAAGACTGCCAGCCTCTTCCCTACCCACCCTCTTCTCTCCCTTTCTCTTCCATCCCTCCCCTTTCCTCCTAGGCAGCCTGTCAAGGAAGGGCAGGAGATGGGAGCCACCTCCTGAGTCGCTGTCACCCTGTGCTTCCGAACAGCAGTCTTCATGTCGCAGTCATGTGAAATCTCAGTCAGCTTCTCTCAGAGCTCAGAGGAATCCCTGCAGCTGACAGATAGGAGCCAGGGTCCTGGCTCCTTGTAACACGAAGTGTTTCACCTGCATGGGTTGCCTCCTAATTGCCTTCCAGTGCCCAGAGTAGGGGGAGGCAAGAAAAGAATTCACCTCCAGTGCAAAACTTAAGGGACTGCCAGCAGCTTAGCAGTCACCAAAATGAGTGCCAAAGCATCTGTGCCAAACACAACCAAAATATTAGTGAAGACATGATGCAGCCCGAGACTTGCAGGCCTTGGCCTCCTGTGCCTCACTCTAATTCCAACCCATCAGATCATTGTTTTGAGGGTTGGGATGTGGCTCAGCAGTAGAGCTCTTGCCTTGCATGCACAAGGCCTTGGGTTTGGTCCCTAGCACCACCAAAAAAAAACCCAACTGTGCAGATCATTCATTTTGGTTCAAGCATTTCTCTCTCCCACACACCTAGCCCAGGCCCTGCTGCTGTCTCTTCTCCCTGAGCCCTCAGCTCTTACCCTTCAGTGTTCCTGTCTACTACTGCCTGGGGCAGGGTGCTCAACTTGTTTCTGAATAGGGGACCCAGGGAACCCTCCCATGGCTGTCCTTGTGTGCCCATCCCCCATCCCATTCCCCCCCCCCTTCAGCCTTCAGATACCTCAGACAGAGCCTGTAGGTTCCCATGGCAACTGTGGAGGTAATAGGAGGACAGAACATGCTGGTCTTGCTCCATGGCTATAATCACATCCAGCCAGGGCAGTGCAGGCATGCCCGACCACACCACCACCAACCCACTAATCAGAAAGGAAGCTGAAACACAGATGGATGTGTCCAGGGGTGGAGAAAATTACATTTGCCTGAATTCCCCTCAGGGAGAGGAGAGTGTGTGGCTGAGGAAGACGGTGCCGATCTGGTTGTGACAGGGACTTGAAGTCCTGAAGTAGACATGGATGCTTGCTAATCAGCCTTCTGCAGAGGGTAGGTCTCCTTTCTGGCACAGCTCCCTTGAGCAAAGTGCACTGACCCCAGGGAGCCCCTCCCCCACCTTCCTGCTCCCCTTGTCTGAAAGATAAACAGATGTTTCAGAAAGGTCAGTGTCAAGGGTGCCAAGATGCCAGATCATGTCCAGGACCTGAGGTAGTGTCGCGTAGTGTTGAGAAGCCTCTCACCCTGTGGGCCAAGGGTCTCGGGTGACAAGCCTCAGAAGTATCTCTGTCCTGCCTGTTTTATAGTGTGAGCTCCCTTCTGAACTTCACTGCACCCCAGAGCCAGCTGGTCACCCCACCTGGCAGTAGCAGGTCATTCTGTCCTGCTACAGACAGGAATTGGTCTCTGCTCTTGCTGGGCACCAGCTCCCTGTGCTGTGAGACAGCCGTGCTGGTGCCCTCCTCAAGCAATGTGCTCCACATGGAAGGAGCAAGTGCAAAGTGCCGTGCCAGCCTGAGAGTCCTGTTCTGTGGGACCTCGAAGGACAGAACCCAAACTAGAGGGAGGGAGGTCTGGGCTTGAGTTGAAGAAGAATTTGCCAGCCGCAGGGGGGGGCACCCCTGGGAAGAGCAAGCACCCTTGTGGGAGGAATGGGCAGGAGGAGGTCTCAAAACCACCTGGCACTGGCTTGGCTTCCCAAGAGCCACCTGCCCAGGGAAGTGTGGGCCTGAGGGTGCAGCTGGCCCAGCCCTGAGGAGGTCTGCGATGCTTTCTGACCAACCTTCCCTGATAGCCCCCCCAGGCTGCTCTAGGCAGAAACGTCAGTAGCTGAACCCACAGAACAGCTTCAAGGTGAAGATGGGCCTCTTTAGAAGCAACTGGCGCCACCTACAGTTGATAAATTTCCCTTTTGTTTGTGGTTTACTTCTCCTGGTTTAACTTTATGAACCAGTGCGTACGTAATCCTGAAAGCTTGGCCATGAAGGGACCAGGGAGGACCCAAAGAAGTGCTGGCCTGAGCATCCATTTGAGAGGCCCATTCACACCAAGTGAGGGCTTCCTGCTTGCAGCAGTTCAGATGTCTGAGAGTTGGGGAAAGGTAGAGGGATGAGGTCCCCAAGTCCACATGCAGACACACATAAACCTGTCCCCTGGAAGCTGTTCTTGTGCGTTGAGACCTGTGGCTTCGACCTTTCCTCCCTTTGAGTCTGATTGCTTCACCTGTAACACTCTGGGGCGCAGGATAGGGGGTGCTCTTTCGGCTGTCAGCTTGTGAGCTGTCTCTGTTTTGGAGACTGTGAGGCTGACAGAAAGGGCCCACATTTTCACTCTCCTCCCCCAGCCATTTGTCTCTCCATAAAATGTTATCTGTCTTCTTGGTAGACTTGCAGCCTAGGTCTCCAGGGTCCAGTCAGAATGAGGTCACAAGACCCAGTTTCTTTTCTGAATATCACTTGTCCCTTCAAAATTTGAAACTGGATCCCAAAGGTTTTTGGGGAAATTCTGGATGTAATATTTCCAAGAGTTTGGCAGAGGATGGCCTAGGAGGGAAGAAGTGGGCTACATGTAAGGAAGGGAAAGACAAGATGTCACCCTCAGGGACAAGGCTTGTGGCTGGCTGGAGCCTTAGCAGAGTTAAGCAGCTTAAGAGTCTGTTCTGAGGCAGTGTGAAGCCTCTGAAGGGGCAGGGTGAGGGAGGGCATCACCAGATTTGCATCTAGAAGATTCACTGCGGTGCCTGTGGAGGATGAGTTTGAGAGGGTCAAGATAGTGGCAGACAGCAGACGTAGAGGCCCTGCCTTGGAACAGTTTGGGGGGAAAGGGGATGAGGTTGAGAAATACTCATTAGATAACATCAGAAAGGTTCCATGGTTGTCTAGGTTGTCGAAGGAAAGTGGACAGGGCAAAGCAGGAGGCGACAGTGGCACCTCAGGAAGTTGAGTGATGTCATTCCCGAAGACAGGTACAGAGCGAGTAGGCAGACTCACAGGAAGTCCATAACTGCATGCCCCAGTGTGAGGCACCATGTGGTATTGAGGGTACTGTGCCCAGAAAGCAAGGAGAGAGAGGGTTTAGAGTGAAGGGGAGGGCTGGGCACTGTGTAGGCTTGGACATTCTCAGTGTGAAGGCTGGTGGAGGTGAGGCCCTGCGGGAGCTGAGAGCACTCAATCACACTAGATGGAGCAAGAAGGCGAGGCTGAGGATGCAAACAAGCACACCTTCAGCCCCCCACCGGCCTGTAAAAGGCAGTGTCTGTGTCCTGGCACGGGCTGGGCACAGCCAGCACAGTGGCCTCTGGCTGTGGTTTCTGCAGGTGGGGCCTTTGTCCTCAGTGCACTTGACTCTGCCTGAGTTGCTATAGTAACATACAGAAGCAGAGACATATGGTCTCTGTGTTGCCATGGAAACCAGGAATTGGGTGTCCCTGTGTGGGATAGCTACTGGGACCTTGAGGATTTGGTCCGGTCCTGAAGGATTTGGGAGGGAGATGAGGCCAGCAGAATGTTTTCCATGTCCCAGTTCAAGTCAAGGATGGCAGTTGTTAATCTGACTGTTGCCACGGTGATGAAGGGAGACACCCAAGTGGGTTTGTGCTGGCTTCCATCCTGAGCTGAATACAAGGAATCTCACCAGGCTCCAGGTCTTTGTGAGCAGCCTGAAGGAGGACCATCCCCCAAACTCACTCCATCCACCGGGCACCATGGGGCCAGGACTCCTCTGCCTTCTTTCTGGGTTTGCACCCTTTTGCCGAGACAGGGATTTTGTTCCCAGGAGGCACTCCCTGGCCCATGGGATCTCTGCATTCAAAGCAGCGCAGGAAACCTGGGCCCTTGAAACGGGGCCACCGAAGAGATCGGTAAGCACTTGACACCCCTGCTTGAGCCCATGGGCCCTGCCCCTGCATCACCTCCACCTGTCCCCTCACTGGCCTCACCCCTTCCTGCTCCCCTCTCACCCCAGCCTCTCCCTCAAATCTCTTGGGTTCTAGACAGGTGATGGGGAGGCCTCACTGACCCCTGGTATCTGCCCAGATCTCAGGAGGATCCTCCATGCAGCCTGCCCTCCGCCCACTCCCAGTGGGCTCCTCCTTCCTTCAGCCCTGGCCGCCCCTCCCACCTCTATGCTCCACTCCACAGCTCCAGCCACTGCTGCCCCTTCCGTCCTGCACCTGCATGCTGCACAGGGCCACCAGCAAGCCACCCTGGGCAAGTCCCTCAGCGCTGCTTCATGGCTTAGCTCACCTCCTGAGATGGCTAAGTCAGAAGCACTGGAGGCCCCGAGTGACCTCTGCCCAGCTGTGCAACAGGTGGGGGTGAGGAGGTGAGGCAGCAGGGTGGGAGAGTCACGCCTCCTTTTCCTCCTAGGAGATCAAGCAGGAGGAAGTACTGGAAGGAAGGAAGGGAGATCGCTGGGTGAGCTGGCTGGAGAGGAGGGAATGCTGGCCCTGGGGAGCCCGTCCACATGACTGCGGGAGGGGCGGGACGGTATAGGCAGCTCGATAACTGTGGGCCCTGTTTGCGCTGGTGTGTGTGTGTGTGTGTGTGTGTGTGTGTAGCATGGGCTTAGGGAAGGGTGTAACTGCTAGACAGAGTCTGCACCTACTGTAGCTGCTGAGGGCTTGGTTTGTTGCTCGGATTCCTGTGGTCCTTTGGGCCTGCTTCTAGCCAAATGGTACTAATGCGAGACCCACAGGCCTGGGCTCTGCATACACATCCTGGAATTCAGCCAGATTTTCCCAGACAGGAGCTGTCCTCTACATATATCCTCGAATCACTGAGGAGTGCTAGAGCCACCTTCCCCCACTGTCCCCACTAGACCTGGATATGCCCTGACCCAGGCTGCAATCCCCAGGCCTGTCTTCTGCAGGCAGGAGCCACCCTCGCCCAGGGCTCCCAACCAGGGCCTCATTTGTGGTCCCTACAATGTATTTCTTAGCCCAAGAGGCCCATAAGAAATATTTACCCTGTGAAGGTAGCTGCTTAGCCTTAGCTATAGATGAGGCAAGATGATGCCAAAATGCCCTCCCTAGCTGCAGAGTAGCTGCTGAGAGTAACCAGCACCTGGGGAATCTGCCTGCTCTTCGAAAGGACCAGAGAAATAGGCAGGATCTGGGACTCTGATTTGCCTTCTCGTGGGTATTGGTCCTGGGGCACTGATGAGATTTGTCATACTTGTTCCATACAAGGGAAGCCCTATGGAGAACTGGAGGTCTCAGGTGTGGCCCACAACGGGCCTCCATGCCTCTCCTTTTCTTCATATAGACACAGACCAGGCTGACTTTTTAGCCTAAGGCAAGTCCCAGGAAGAGAGTGGGGTGGGAGGGTATATCACTTGAACCCTGTTCAGAGGCTCATGCAGGAGGCGGTGGGGGAGGAAGGCGCTAAGAGATTTCCCAGTCTCAGCTGTGGTGGCTGCAGTGAGGCTGACGACTCCAGCTCTGTGGCTGGTGTGTTTCAAATGCTGTGAGTTGGTGAGTCTTTTGATTGCACCGGCCATCCCATTGACTGTCAAGGCTGCAAATGTCTTTGAGATCCCACATCCAGCCTCTTATTTAACAGGCACAACCAAGGCTTCAGGGCAAGGTCACAATGCAAGTTCATGGAGAGTCAGAACTGGCACCCTAGAGGCCAGGCTGCCCGCTCAGAGCTCTTTGTGCACACTGAAGATGAGGACGCCTACCTCGCCAAGTGGGAGACAAAGGGGCTTTCTGGGAGTGAGTGGTCCCTTAGCTATGACCTTGCCTTATGTAAACAAAGGCCCTGGGCATAGTTTGGACTGTGTATCTATAGTTCACGGTTGGCTAGACATACTGGGTCTCTGGGATTTGGTACCTTTCTATACCAGGAGCCCCAGCACCATTCTGGCTCTTCCCTGTTGAAAGGGTCTTCCAGTGTTCCTTACTGCCAGGCAAAATTGCATAATTCAAGGGGGTGCCAACAAACCTGTGTGACCAACTGGTCCTGTCCAGGTACACAGGGGGAGAAGGAGCCAGAGAGCCTCAGGGTTGAGGGCATATCTCTGTGGGTGGGAACAGTCAGGACTGATGGCAGAACTCACATGGTCCAGCCACTTGGGGATTCAAGAGAGCAAGAGAACCTTGGCTCTTGCGTCATGGTGTTTCCTTCTAGGTTTTACTACCATACTGGGTGCTTCTGTGTCCATGAGGATAGTGCCTCTGTACCCCAATCTCTGAATTTCTTCCTGTCTTCAATTTGTTAAATGTCACCTCCATTTCCTCCACCCACTACTGGAATCTTGTCATCATTTGAAACTGTTCCACTTCTGAAATGTTAATCTCTTTGTGTTTCTTTATGGATTCTGTCTCCCTCACTGCCTGTGTCAGCTCAGACACTTTCAGGCTCTAAAATCCTAGTTTTTCTCATTGTTCACTCAGCTCTTGCTCCTTTCCTGTCTGGACCCTCTAGCATGTCACTGCAGCTGCTCACCTTTCGCCACCTGGCTGACCCCAAACTTAGAATGTGCTAACTACCTGCCTTCGCTAGAAAAGTGGATTCCTCTCCCCTCCTGAGCTGACACCAGACTGTTCTGATATCCACAGCCCCAACCGAGCCCCGCAGTGCCCAGCAGCCTTGCTGCCCAGGCTACTGCAGTTCCCCCACATTGACTTCAAAGCTCTTCTGCAGAGCCCTCTGCTTTCCCACACCACGTCTCCCCTATGTGTGTTCAGCAGTCAGCCTTGACTCCGCCTGCAGAGAAAAGAAAACTCCTCAGGAGAAAATTTTTGTACTCTCTGGCTCCAAGCTTACCTGCACCGTGCCTCTGGCACCCATCACAGCGAGAAGCAGGTGGTCCTGTACAGTTAGCTACCTCCCCAAGGATCGGATCCCCTTCCCTTGGCCTCCATGTGCCTCACACTTCACTTATCCTTTCTTACTGTGGATCTTCACGCCCCACTCTACCGGCCCTTTCCATCGTGACCTAGTTAAGAAACAACCCAAAATACCTCAAATTCACAGTCTCCCCTGGCTCAGTCCTCCTGCAGCAGTTGGAATCAAAGGCGGTGTCCGCCAGCCACTGCCGTGTCTTCAGCCCCCCGCGGCGGCCCGACTTCTGCTTCCGCTTCACCACCCACGCAGCTCAGGCAGCTAGCAGGAGCCTTCAGTTCCTGCCTCACCTCCCTGAGCACACCCCGCTGCTGCTGCCACTCTTCCCAGGCCCCCAAGACCCGCCCCTCTGCACACCTGTCTCCCATTCTGATGATTATTTCTCAGTCTTTTTCATGAGAATTTCTCCTCATCTTCTTTTCTGTTTTTCCAACAATCTTGATGACCACGGCTTATGATTCCATCTGAGTGGCTTCCCAGCCCTTTCTCCTTACTTTATTATCTTTCAGTTGGACCTGTTCTTCATTCCTGTGTATTGAAGTTTCATGCTTAGGTTCATGAATATTTAAGGTTGATAAGTGTTCTCAAAGCATTCATTCTTTCATCAATATAAAATGTCCTTTTCTTTCTTTTGCCTTTTTTTTTTTTTTTTTTTTGGTAGTATTGAGATTTGAACCAGGGTCTTCTCATTGGGCTACATTCACAGGCCTTTTAAGTTTTTATTTCAAAACTGAGTTTCACTAAGTCATTATATTGCCTATGCTGAGCTGGATGGAACTTGGAACCCTTCTGCCTCAGCGTCTCAGGCCCAAATGTCCTTCTTTAGTTTTGGTAATGTTATATATATATATATATATATATATATATATGAATATAGGCCCTGTACTAAATATATATATATATATATATAGAGAGAGAGAGAGAGAGAGAGAGAGAGAGAGAGAGAGTGTACAGGATCTCACTACATAGACTGGACTCGTAGTGATTCTCCTGTCTTCAGCCTCCTAAGCACTGGGATTACAGGTGTGTGCCACCAAGCCCAGTCTCCATCACCATCTCAGCGCACCCTGGGGGTGGGGCTGGCATGGCACACTGGGGATCGAACCCCAGCTGTTGAGCTCTGCCTAAGCAGGCGCTTTAGTCCACTGAGCTTTTTGGCCAGCCCTTGGTAATGTTTCTTGAAGTCTGTTTGGTCAGACAGTCATACAGTTGCTCTGGTTTTCTGTTGAATAGTGTTTCCATGTCATATCTCTTTCCTTTCTTTTATTTTATCTGTGTGTGTATTTGAAGTGTCTTTCTTTTAAACAGCATACAATTGTGGCATTTTTATCCTTTTTTGACTATTAGTTGGAATGTTCACATATTCTGTTATTATCAACGTGATTGAGTTTAAATATGTCACCTTCCTATGTGTATTTTATTTGACCCACCTGTTCTTTTTTTTTTTTTATTTTAAAGACTTTTTTTTTTTAAACATTTATTTATTTATTGTGTGTGTGTGTATGGGGCCAGCTCAGCCCACCAGGGGGCAGGGCTGGCTGGCATGTGGTGC
>NDGM011233608.1:5154-16276 GCA_002564305.1 Octomys mimax | reverse complement strand
CCTGTGGTTTGCTGAGCTTGTTCCAAGTAGGTGCTTTAGACCACTGAGCCATCTCACCAGCCCATCAATAGTTATTTTTTAATAATTTTATTAAGAAACAAATAGCAATGAGACAGTTTTGAAACCAATTAGTAGGACAGTTTCAATAACTAATGCATTGTATATTGTTGTCTTCTTAATGATTATTTATAGTACAAGATGCAGATATAATATCCTGTCCACAAACAACATTAGAACAAATCTTTCTATTCATTGAATTAAGAGAAAGTAGCTGTATATCTAGCCTAACTATTTTGAATATTCAGATACAAAATTGTCATTCATTTGTATCCCTTTTTTTGTTTAGTTTTGTCAGAGAAGGTTATTCCATTGTCATTTAAATATTGTAGGTATGTGAATTCAGCAAAATATTCCAATATAGTCCAGTAGTCCATAATAGTAGTGGGTTTTCTGTAGGAATGGCAATGTCAAAATTTGTTGCCTTAAGCCTTTTACAGTTCATCATATTAATATGGCTTTACTTTTTATACTTTGTCTTTATACTTTACTGCTGGATGGTTAAGACCAAGATAAAGCAACAGTTACATTTCTTGTTGTATAGGTCTTGCTTTATCTTGGTCTTAACTCAATAGATCTTACATGAATTTTGACTTACTTAGGTCAGTTGTTATGGAAATTTGGTATTTCCTGGACTTTTTACTTCTTTTCCTTTTCATTCCACCCAGGCTACAAGCCTATTAGACAGTGTCACCAACCATCAGGGAGGGTCTTCCCCTTGTCTAATGATCTATATAAAAATCAACTCTGAAAATTTACCCAAAGAAAAATCCAAAAGTGTGTTTTACTAAAATTCTAGGTATTTATTTATCCAATCTGTAGACAATCAATGTTAATCCTCACAAGAGCAGCACATCCTGTAATTCCAACTATTCAGGATGCTGAGGCAGAAGGATCACATACCTAAGCCAAGCTTGGATAATTTAGCAACCTAGTGAAACCCTCCCTCAAAGGAAAATATAAAAAGGGGAGAAATGGCTTTGTTATGGTAAGGCTGAAAATGTAACTCAATGCAAAGATCTTGGTTTTAATCCTTAGAACACTCCTCTAAAAGGAGAGGTATTGCAATACACACACACACACACACACACACACACACACACACACACACACACTGTGTGTGTAAGGTAATGTTGGGGCCTTTTTATCCCAGGTAGAAGTAAAGGAAAAGGAATTAGTATCATGTTCATATAATATATGCCCAGTCATGGTGGACAACAGACCCAGCCATGGAGCCTTAAGAAAACATGCATGGTTGGACTCTGAGCCAGTCTTGTGAGAGTGCTTGGTGCTAGGCTCTTCTCAGCTCACCTCCTAGATGTGCGTGTCACTGCTGTGCATTTATAGGTGAGGCCCATAAATATAAAGAAGTGGCACAACCTGCTCAAAGTCTGAAGACTCTAAGGTGACAACACTGCAATGTTGTTCTGACTTTGGAGACCAATGCATTTCCTGTACTTCTCACAGTGGTTCACCAAAAAGGAGGAAGGGTGAGCAGTCAGCTTCACACATGTGCTCTTCTTCACCCCTTACAGTGCCACCTTCAAAACTGTTTAAATCACCTTCAACTTTCTGATGTTTTAATGCTAACTGAAGCATAAAACTAAAATAATGATGACCAAAAAATAGAGCTTCCACTGAATAAGAAGAAAAAACTAAAAAGTTAAAGGATGTGCCTCAATTTCCCTATGAGGACGAAGTCTACAGAGAATGCTTGCCATGTAGCCATGCCCTTGCGCAAAGAGGAATCTGCTTCTCACACAGTTTGCGCCAATTCCTTGCACTGGTGAAAGCCACATTCTATATTTGTAGATGCAGGTCAGGCTTCCTGTCCTCATATATAGTCCCTAATCCTGAGCTTTAATCAGGCTGAGGAATTAGTTAGCATTTATACTTATGCTAAAATATGCCTCTTTATCCTCTAGTCTTGAAAGGTATCTCAAAATGATGAAGGACTTAATTTCCATTTGATAATTTATAGAAGTGGGGGTGAGGGAGAGGGCTGAGGAAAAGAGGGTGGATCTAGTTAATGAGTTGGTATAAACATGAGAAACTAGAAAAGTGAAAGGAAAAAAAAGTCAGGAACAGCAGTAAGCAGCAACATACATTAAGCCCACCTTAAATGCCAGAAAACATGGTAAAGCCTGAATATACACACAGCACCATTAATTGTTTCAGAAATGTTGTGGTATTATAGTTCCTAATTTTATGGTTAAGGAAACAGAATTAAACAAATTAAGCACCTACCCAGGGTCCCATAGATGGTGCTCAAGAATACAAATCAAATCTTTCTGTTTGAACATAGGTATTACCAGTAGAATTGTTAAAACAACCACCAGCATTTGCCCCATTTTTTCTCATGCAGCTCTTTCTTCTGTGAATACAGGTAAATGATTCACTGTGTGAAATATCTGGTAAGAACCCTGTGGCTTTTCCCACTCCCCTTCCACCCACTCTTCTAAATTTTATTATTGGAATTCAGCATGGAAAGCTAATTTGAATGCCCCTGTGACTTACAGAACCTTCTAATGAACATATGGCAAAAAAGGAGGAAACCATTTACATTCCAGGCTGCTCTTAGTTCTCACATGCTGGTTGATTTAGGAGGATGAGTTCAGCTTGTTAGTACCCAGGTTTGAAGGTCTCCACCCTGAATGTTCTGAGCAAATGGACAAACTTCAGGATCTTGAGTGGGTTTCAGCAAAAGGCAGAGGAGAAGTAGGAAGAACCCTGAGCCCAGAGGTATTCCAATTTTCTGCTTGATCATCTGCACACATTCAGTGTTTACTGGGAACTTCAGAGAGCCCCTGCAATTCTAAAAGCTGACTCCTACAGGCTGGGCAGCCAACCCTCTACGAGTGGAATTTCAAGACAATTGGGAAGGCAGGCTGCTAGTGACATGTGCTTCCTGTTGCTGAAATGAAACCTTCACACTTCATTGCTTTACTTTGAGGCTTGTTTTCTCTTAACGTTCAATCTCTTTGTAGGGTTGCATCAGGAGGAAGTGGAGCTCAGCAAAATCCTTTTAAAATCACCCTAAGCATTATCCTTTCATCCTCACACAGACATTACCCAAAGGGACCATGCTTCCTCCACCCCTGTTTTTGCCTTCACCCCTTCATGCCTACTCTGCTAGCACTTTTCAGGACCACCACGTGTTCAACTGCTATTCAAGCTCCTACAACCCCCACCTCTCTGTTGGCATAACCCCCTCATGCCGTCTCCAAGGCTGTCTTTAGACCTCACCCCTAGCCTTTTCTCTACATTGCTGGCTGAGCGCATTCTCATTTTAAGATACTCCTGGTTTCTTCATCTCTACACAACTGCACATAACCACTTCTAGATGACAATGTGAGGATACTGAAGCACAACATGAACCAAGAGGAAAAGGGAAATGAGTACATCCGGGAGGATTGCTGGGGATGGTGGCGTGTATTGGCAATCTTGTCCATGAGAGAGGTTGAGGCAGGAAGATTACCAATTTGAATCCAACCTGGGAAAGTTAAGGAGTTGCTGTCAAAAATAAAAAAGGGACTCATGCTAGAGCTCAGTGCAGAGGCCTCAGTTTCAACCCCCATTCCCAAACCAACCAACCAACAAATAAAAAATTTGGAGGCTGGGTTGTCAGAGAAAGCCAACAGAGGCTGTCAGCCATGTGTTTAATACCACGACTGATCGAACTTGTAAGAAACAAACAAAAATCTATAGCTTTTGTAGCACACTCTGTTGGGCAAGAACAGAGCAGATACGTCACAATGTAGTTGCCAATCCATGAAATTCACTGTAATAGTAATAATAGCAGGAACAAAGCATGGATTTGCCTTTATGTTACACAAGCCAAGTTAACTTATATAATTTTGCTCAGTATCTTGTATAATTCTCCCCTCAATACAGCCAGACAGGGTGTTTTTCTCATTTCATAGGTAATGCATTTGAGGACCAGGTATGCTAAGTGACTGCTTTCATACAATGACACTGTAACAGAATCACATTGGGAATATTCCTGACATTAAGTACTGTGTTTCTTCCCAACCTGCCCTGCCCCACTGGAGTCATCTTTGCATATGAACATAGCCTGAACAATGATGACAGTACCTATGTCCATCCTCTCTCTACGATGGGCAGGAACCTAGAAGCAGGAATTTGAAGCAGCGGCACAAGGATAACAGCTGCCAGGGTGTGAACATCACTGGGCCTGTTAACCTAGATGACCAACTGGGCCAGATTAAGAGAGCCCTTAGAAGCTAGCTAGCACTAACCTCATCAGTGAGCTCAATAACTTCATCAATTTGTTAACTTGCTGACAAATTCATAGCTAAAAGGGTTATTACACCATGCCCTAGTTGGGAGAAGTAGATCATAGGGGTGGGATCTTGATGACTATATCTGATCCCCAACCCCTCCTCCAGCTGCTTTCCTATTCTTGGCTTTCCTGATGTGATGAGGTGACAAGGTCCTTCTTCCATGCCCTTTACCATAGTGTTTCTGCCTTGGAATCAGTGTCCATGGGCTGACACCCGTAAAACTGTGAGCCCAAATAAACTCTTTCCTCTTTAAATGTTGGGTGCTTTGTTGTAGCAGTGGAAAAGCTGACCAATACAATCACAGACTCTTCTTGTGCTGACTGTAATATATAGTCTGACTTCAAATCACATCATGGAGCTTAATTACTTTACACCTTAATTTCACAAATTTTAAAGAAATAATTGCACCAATGTCACAGGATTATTGTATCAAACACACAACATGTATATAGTGCTCATCATTTAGTAAGAAGACTATCAAATGTGAAAGCATTCGGTTTCATTAACATAAAAGGAATATGATGAATTTTCTAAACTTTCTGTGATTATGCATTTTTCACTCTCATATTTTAATAATTCTCATATTTAAATATTCATATGAAGTGTGTGCAATTTTAAGCTGGTCCCATTTATTGCCTCTTTGATTTTCATAGGTTCTTTTTAAAGAAAGTGTCTGAATTTGTAAATAAATCATCTGAGATTCTGGTCATTGTTTTTCATGAACAATGAAGTTGGGCTGGCAAGATAGCTCAGCAGACTAAGGGCATGCTTAGGCAAATGCAGGTATCAAGGTTTAATCCCCTGCAGCATAACATGTCATGCCAGCCCCACCCCAGGCACGCTGAGCCACCAAGACTGGGCATAGTGAGCACACACCTATAATCCCAGTGCTTGGGAGGCTGAAAACAGGACGATCACTATGAATCTGAGTAGCACGGTGAGACCCTATGCCAAATATATAAAAAAGAGAAGTGAAGTTATTTTATTCATACATGATACTTTTAGTGAATTCCACATTGACTACAGGAAAAGCATTTTTAGCATGTTACTATTCTAGTACATTAATGTATTTCCTGGTAGGACCAATTTTTACACTTTTGTTTTACTTAGACAACACAAATGATTAAGAAATAATATAAGTAATGAAATTTTCTATGATGACCACTTTTAATGGGTCAGTTTGCTAGTGGTATGTGTATTTTTATCATTGTATAACCATCATCACCATTCATATACAGACCTCTTTCGTCTTGCAAAAACAGCAGTTTTGTACACACTAAACAAGGCCTCCTAAGACCGTCTGCTACCATTCCTTGAAACTATTTTATTTACTTCACCTATGAATTTGACTATCAGATTTATCACATATAAGTAGAATTAAACATATTCCTCCTTTTTGAGACTAGCTTGTTTTCTTAGCATATTATGCATCCATGCTGTAATGTATGTCAGGGCTCGTTTTAAAATCTGAATAATGTCCTGCTATACATTTATACTGTAAAGCATAAGATACATCACAGATAATGTATATATTTGTCTACCTCAGACACGTCTTGCCTCCACCTTTTAACTACTATGAATAACACTGATTCGAACATGGACTTACAAATATCTCTTCAGAGATCTTGCTTTCCATTCGTATGACTTCATACCTAGAAGTGGGGTCACGTGATGATGCGCTAATTGTGTTTTCCTTTTTTCCAAGTAGTAGCTCTATTGTTGTCCACCGAAGCTACTTCATCTTACCTCCCTAGCCATGCACAGTTGTTAAAGTTTCTCTATGTCCCTGACATTTGCTGTTTTCTGTTGCTTGTCTTTTGTTTGTTTTTATCATAGCCATCCTAATGGACGTGAAGTGGCATCAGTGTATTTTTGATTTGCCTTTTCTTAATATTCAGTACTGCTGAACATCTTTTGCTATTTTTTGTTGGTCACTTGCCTATCTTCTTGAAATAAAATGTCTATTCAAGTGCTTTGCTTCTCTTATTAATTTTTATTGTACTTGGGATTGAACCCAGGGGCTTCACACTAGGCTACATTTCCAGAGATTTTTTTTTTGCTATTTTGTTTTGTTTTGTTTGAAACAGCATCTCACCAAGACTCCAAATTGCCCCAGATGGGCTCCAACTTTTGCTTCTCTTGCCTCAACCTCCTAGCAGATGTTGAACACACAGGCTCCTTTGCTCAACGGGCCAGCGTTGTTGAAATTTAGGAGTCCTTTGTATTGTTTGGACGTTAAACCTTTGCCAGATATGTGATTTACATAGATTTTCTTCTACCCTCTGGGCTGCTTTTTTACTCTGTTGGTAATGTCTTTTGGACCACAGAAGTTGTTTTCTGTGAATTTAAATTAGCCTGTGTCTTCTTTTGTTGCCTGTCCCCTTGCTGTCGAATCATGGCTATTTTCATCTTTTATTGTCGAATGCCTTTTCTTTCTTCAGAGAAGTCAGCTGACTGATGTAAACCCTCGCAGAACAAGTTAGTCTTTTTTTTCTTCCACTTATACAATGAGCTTTAACCATGGGAAAATGGCTCAGTTTCCTTTAGTGTTGACCCAGAGAGGGCAGCCAGCTTCCTGGCTGGAATGTAGCACCAGCATAGAGTTATTATCTGGACTTGACACCAGCTCTACATGAAATTCAACAAGCTGGGTAGCTCTCAAATCCTCCATTTCATCATCTGTAAGTAGATTCACAGTAGTATTTAATTCACACAACTCTGTGAGGATTAAATTAATATGTGAAATAGCATAGTATATGGATCTGTGTTTTTAGAAGCCTCATGAGTACATATGACTCTTTCTCCATTCAGTGCTAGGTAGGAAGTTTTGTTCTGAGTACCTGCAAGGACTGAAGCCCTAGTGTAACACACAGCAGGAACTGAATACTGATCCACCATTATGTTCTGACACTGGTAGGTCCTAGAGTTAGGCATAGAAACAACAATATCTGAAGACCCTGAGACCAGTCTAGAAAATCATTACTGGTTAGTTCTACTATACTAGTAAAATCTTAGGAAAGAGTAACTATATGGCAGGCACCATACAGATTTAGTATCTATGGCTAGTGAATAAGAATAAGATGGTACTGATACATAACTTAGTACTGATGTCACTTGAGCCAAAGATGTTTAAACAGTGTTGAAAGCCACTCCATGACACTCACTGCTCTAACTGCATAAAATATCATTGCACAAAAATGTACAATGCCCTGATTCACAATGTTTATCTCTCGAGAAGTATAGAAATATGATGAACGAATGAGTATGCACAAATACACACACACACACGCAGATACACACACAAAGTTCTAAAAATAAACCACTTAAAGCAAAGATTAGGTAAAATGAGAGATGGGAAAAATGTCATTTTAGACAGATAGTCAAGAATCATATTTGCTTTTTGTACAGAGATGTGTGGCATTTACGAGTAACCCAAATAGAGCCCTGGAGGAGAAGTATTCTAAACAGAAGCAGCAAATGCAAAATCATGAGGCACAAATGTACTTATTTTGTTGGAACAACAGTAAAATGACCAGAAGCTAGCATGTAATGAGAAAAAGAAAAGGTAAAAGAAATTCTAAAGAAGATTTAATTGTGAATATTGCTTCTTAGTGCCCATCTCCATCGTGGGAATTTAAGGCCTATGAGAGCAAACATTATTGTGTTCTTTGTGTATCATTTTTTCCAGTCACTAGTAAGATGTTCATGTGTAGTTTTGAATGAGTAAATTTTGTTTGGGGACCAGAATTGAAGAAAAAAAAGGAAAATTAAACAATTAAATTTTATGGAGGTAGCTATACTAGATCAATACTTCTATAATGAAATACCAGAGAAAAGTTCTGTTGGCAAAAAAGGTCCAAGGTGAGGGGCTGCACCTAGTGCTAGCACTCCTACAGAAAGAGTGTGACGATGGCTCAGGACATCGCACAGCAGGATGCAGGAAGCACACATGCATATGTGAGCTTATGGCATCTGGTCCTTCTCCTTTTTCATAAACCCCTAGGTTCCAATCACAGAAACTCCCTCCTAATATCCCTGTCTAATCCTATCCCTTTGTGAAGACTCCTTCTCTAAGCACCATCATCCAAGTAAGTTTCTATAATATCTCACAGTAAGGATTACACTCTAACAAATTTGCGGGGGACAACCAATGTTCACCTGATTGCAGCATCTGAGAGCCTGAGCATCTCATTGGCCAAGATTCCAATGGAGAGAACTTCCGGACAAGGAATCCAAAGCAAGTGACCAAAGACACACAAATTCATATGGGATGACAACATGAGGGATTGCAATAACAGAAATCTTCATCTGTTCAAATTATTTCCCATCCTAATCTAGTTTCATATATCCTAGGTATTACAGAACACATTTCAGAACAGATTACAGTGATGACCTCCGTTCTTCTTCCCTTTCCAGATACTTGCCTTTTGCCACATCATTTTTGTAGTGCTTCCTGCTGTACACAAGATGAATGGATTAGCTCTTGGCTTGGAGCTCACCTACTTGACTTGCTTAAAAATAGAAAATGAGGTGGAGCTGAACCCTGTGCCTATTTCAAACTTGGTTGATCCTCAAGAAAACATGAGGGCTTTGGTGTGCTGTCCAAGATTTCTGTCATTGCCATGAGAATAATTCTGAGCCACATTGTTGGGATAAGAGGTAGTAACAGATGACTCCAGTTCTTCCAGCAATAATCAGCCAAGATCTGCAGCTAAAGACCACCTACTCAATTCAATATGAACTCATCTACATGCACAATAACTACTTTTCACTGCATATAATTGAGTTTATTATCCATCAAAAACTAAATGATAGGGCCAAGGAGAAAGCTTAGTGACTTAAGCACCTGCCTGGCAAACACAAGGTCCTAAGTTCAATCCCTGATTAAAAAAAAAAAAAACCTAACTGATAAAACATGTCCTTTTAAATTCCTTCAGGTTCTTCAAGTTTTTCTTATTGAAACAGCATAACAAGCTTGCAGAGGTAAAAAATACTCTGATCTACAGGCCCAAATACCTTATTAGCCAAATATAACAGCAACATTTACAGGTTCTTTATATTTAAAATATGTTTACTATACCTGGGATTTTCTTCTAAGTAGGTGCACGGTCAGGCACTAGTTCCTTCACAGTTTAAGGAAACTCAATTTTTCTCTACCTCTTATACCATAGGAGCATAACAGTATAGATCTCAGCAGGCGAAACAACTAGAATAGAAAGTGATTCTCCAATAAGAGTGAAGCTTGCTACAAGCTAATTAAACTCTTTCTGCCACACACAATACTCTGTTCGCCAAAACTCTTTGTATTAACAGGCATTTCTCACTGACTTGCTCAATGGTCAGCTGAGCTCTGCTTTGCACTAATGAAAAAATGAAAATCAATTTTTCTTTTTTAACAGTTTATACTCTGAAATTGTTTCAAGAATGTGCATCATAACATTCTTGCCTAGAAACAGCAGAAATGCCTCAATGCTGATGTAACCAAGCATAGAGAGGTAGTTTTGAAGAATACTAGGGAATTGGGTGGTTCAGTTCCTAGGTAGTCAGTGTGAATTAGGGAAGGCTCAGTCAGGACATCACTGTTCCTGAGCATCAGGCATCACAAACACAGACCCTGGACCTTGAATATCCTTGGGGTGGCTGAAATGGGTTCACAGACAGCACCATGTCTCACACCACATGGTACAAGTGGGAGGTGGTAACACATCCCTGAATCCCTCACCAAACATAGGACAGCTGCTCACACTCCCTCCTAGATTGTATTTAATTGTCCCAGTGTTGATGGGCCTGTCCCTAAGTATTGTCCCTTAGTTCCAATCAAAGCAGAAGAGAAGTCAGCCTCTTGGAGGGGGGCTAGATAAATAGTCACTTGGCATTTTGCTTTGGAATAAATGGGTCCTTTTACCCAGAGTTGCATATATCAAAAATTTCCCCAAATATACTAAGAACATGTTTAACAGGAAATATGTCCAACACAAATTATATTTTATGTAACACAGGAAAAGTAAATGTGAGGTCATGAGGATAGGCATTTTCTTTTTCACATTGCCAACAGATTTATTTTTTTAAAGGAATAGAGAAAAAGAAAATCACATGAGGCACATAAGTATGGAACAGAAAATATATACAAATGTAGGCCGTTTTGCTAAACATTATATAACCACAACAAGCTAGCACAAAGAATGCGTTGTATACAGTACGGAAAAGGCTCCAAGATTAAAGTGTTCTCTTACCAAGGATGAAGACTTTCAATCCCTGTATTCAGAATTTAGGCTGCAGTCCTTGGGGTTGGATGGATCACCGGATGTGTGGAACAGTCCATGTTTTTAAGCTGATCTGAACTGAAGAATGGCCACCTGTCCCAGGTAGAAGTAGATGTGTTTGGTTTCATGTGTCACATAACTACCGAAGTTCCTCCCCACAGTGCGGTACCAGGTGGGGTTGCACTTCTTGTCAAACTCCCTCTTGATGTGGGCCTCAATGTCCTTTTTTCTGTTGTATTTCTCTAGCACCTGAGTAGTACACTCTACTGAATCTTGTTGCATCTCTTCTGACACATCCACATCTTTGATCACTGCTGTTCAGTTACACATGGTTACCAAGAAGCAGGAGCTGGCTGATGCAAAGGTCTCCAAGAGGAGGCGCTGGCACCGCTCAGGCCAGGTGGGAGATGGGAAATGATGTAGCTACCAAAGTCATGATCTCTCTCTCTTTCTCTCTCTCTCTCTCTCTCTCTCTCTCTCTCTCTCTCTCTCTCTCTC
>NDGM011233596.1:19639-60438 GCA_002564305.1 Octomys mimax | reverse complement strand
AAAATCCTACTCGGCGGGCGGGGTCCGGGAGGAGCGGCGGAGTGGTGGGGGGCGTCCGAAGGGAGTGGGAGAGGGTCCGGCCCACACTACACCTTGGCAGGGAATGGGTTCCCACCGGCGCAGGCTAGCAGGAAGCTTTCTGCACACTCACCGGAGCTGGGGTCCACACTCACTGGAGCTGGGGTCCCATGTTTCATTATAGTAACCCCAACTAACTTACTCTCTTACTACTTAACTCTGGCCCTACGCCCTGTTTCAAGACAAGGAAACCCCACCCTGTTCTATTTTAACTACACCATTTCCTTTCCTCTGTTTAACCTGAACTTTAGGATACTATCTTTTTCTTCTTAGTTCGATACTTCCATCCAAAAATGTTTGCAGTCTTGTCAGATAAAGACAGACTCTATATGTTTTCCTATATTATTGTCCTGATTATGTTCATATCAGATTATAATTCCCTATTTATGTCAGGATTATTTTTAATTTTATATTTATGTAGAACTTTATGGGTTGGATTTCTCTTTCATTTGAAGCCCTGGGACAGGTTTTTACCAATTCTAATTTAAAAAGAAGTTAACACCCCCAAGCAAATGCTCTATCTAGCTCCTTATCCAGTCACTCCACTTTAATTTCTCCATCAAGTGCTATCAAATTAAATTACTTTTCTTACTCAATGACACAGTGCAGCACTTGCCTCTTTTATGCCTAGATCCATTGGAACATGCGTCTGGGGATGGATCTGCCCTTGCACTAATCTATCAAGTTTTAACTCAAACACTGCTACTCTGTGGTACATTCTCCCTTCCTCCACCCTCCTCACCTGTTCACAATGTTTTCTAAGGCTGAGCAACATGGCTGAGATAATTATCTTTGTCCTTTCTCATGACAGCATGATTCTCACCTTCAGAACTTGAAAGGAAACTTAAAAACAGAAAAGAAGAAACTGAGGCTAGAAATGAAGAAACAGAGAAACAAGGGTTCATGAGAAACCTGAGAAGGTGAAACAGAGAAGAGGAAGAGAGCAAAAACAAGAGAGGCCAAAGCATGTAAGGGTCTCAGAAAAACTTGCTGTCTGGTTCAGAGAAAGACCACTTAAGCACTGGCATAGTTTGAATCCACACAATTGATCCTACACTCGGCTTTAGCTCAGAATACACATCACCCAATAATGCCAACAAGGGGGCACTACGTGGTATCTATCATATCTTGTTTTCTTTATAGCACCACAGATTTCCACTGCTTGCCATGGGTAGCTACACACTGTTTTAAATGACAGAAGAAAAAACAAGCGAAGACAATAATGGAATTAAGCCTTCACAGCCTCAAGTGGAAGAGGTATTACTCAAAAGAAAGCTAATTATGTAATGGCCTGCAGTCACTGGCTTGTCACTCCAGTGACTGGATGGATGGCAACCGATCACAACCCCTTTTCCTGATAACATTTCAAGCTCTGAGCATCTGTCTATTGTAAGCCAAAATACGTTATGGTTTCCATCCTTTGTGAGAAGTATGAGTACGCTCAAATCTAACCAGGGGTAGGAATTCAGTAAGACAAGCTAACCATGGATGGCTCGAAAGTGGAGTGTTGAGGGTTAAAATGAAAAAGACAGATCACTTAACAGATGGAAATAAGATGCTTATTTAACTTAAATGTGGAGTTTTGGCTCAGATCTGATTCCAAATGGTGCCTAGTTATGAAACTGTCAACTATGCTAATAACTGGATGGCTATGAATCGTTCCCTCTCCCTGTCCATCATTTTTCCCTCTTCCAATGAAAACCAGTACCCCATTCCTCCACTCTCACAACAGTTAAATACTAGATGTAACTCTTCCTTGGAAAGTTCTGAAGTTCTCTTCTTCCTCAGATTTCCCATGAAAAATAGATGAGACATCTTTTGGAAGTCATAAGAAAAAAATCGTTGTAGTAATTTTCATTACTCAAAAGAACAGAACATTATTTACTCTTTTCCTTGAGTGGCATGGTTGTTCTCCACACCAGAATTCAGTACCTCTCCTTTCTTTTCCTGATAGTCTTCTGTCTCTCTGCCCCTCTATTATATGGTAAACAATTTCCTCAGAGCCATCAAACACATCACACCTTGGTATCTTCCTGTACAAGGATGTTTTTTAAAAGCTAGTGTCTGAATATGACAAATGACATTAGCCCCGTGTTTGGCAGGGTCACAAGGAAAGCCAAGCTTGATATTTACAGTATGCTTTATAAAACCACAAACATCTTCCTAAGTCCTATGGGATGTCATGTCACACAGAACATATGCAATTAATCTCTCATTGTGACATTTATCACCTTTCTCCTCAGGCAGGCATCTCCCAGAGACGGTTAAGTAGCCACTGCTGATGCTACCACCGATCAGCAGTAATCACATCTGTGTGTTGCAGGGCTTGGCACAAATGCTACATCCCGCTTGAAGCAGTACTGCCTTAAAGTAGTGAGCCTTGAAAAAGACTCAAACTTAATAGTTCATGTAGCACGCAATCTTTCCCCACTGGAATAAAACAGTCAGTGCTTGGAAGAGATGCTGTCCTTGGGGAGTTGGCTGCCATCAGTTTTAAGCATTATATAAATTTGCCTTAATTTAGCTCTAACGTGACCATTTATTTCAAGACTTGAATACACTGAAATTGCAGAAGCAGAAGTTTCAGTCCTGGAAACCATGGGTTTAATCTCGACAATTACCCAAATCAAGGCAGTGCTCACAAAATGATCTGAATGGCTAACTAAAGTTTATTGAAAAACGTTAAGAACTAGATCTGTATAATCAGTTTATATTTATACACTAGACCATGATTCGGGTTCAAAGTCCTTCTCTTCTCTTCTTGTATAGAACGGAAGCCCAGAGCCTGACTGCTCTAACCTTCTCTATGTAACAGCAGGGCCAGCACGAAGCTGAGGGCTCCTTTCTGCACTTCCCAGCATCTCATGACTTTTCCAACTGTGGGACTCGGTCAGCTAGGCAAGTGCGGCTGTGGATTCTAGATCGAGCAATTACTTCAGCAGCAGTTTCAGATCCTGATCCTCATTAAGATCTAAATATGCTCAAGACCCTGATCTCTACACAATGTAGCATCCTCAATTTTTATATTTTGGCTTTATCTTCATACTTATTTTTCATAATCAAAAAAGCATACCATTGTTTAGATTGCCTTTATTAGAAATATTATTGGTTCTTGCTACTGTGAATCAAATCAATTCTTTCAAATGTTAGCATTTCATTACAAATAACCAGACTTCCAACAAAATTTGCTGCTCATGGACAGACTTGAAGGAGGGAATATACTGCCTGATGGCTGATTCACCAAGATTTATATATTACATTCAACCATAATCCCAGGCAGAACTAGTCAATTGCTGCTGAAGGTCATGCAACAATTTCCAAGTCCCTTTCTCTAAGAGTGACTGATAGTACTCAGTAAATAATAGTTGTTCATTAAGTTTTGGGGAAATGAATATTTGATGATCACTGTATGGACACTTGAGTCATTAAAGTAAATCCTGAAATACATATTGCAATAGTTGTGTGGAATAATGCTCATATCACAGAGTTCAGTAAGTTTGTAAGGTAGAGAACATTTTAGAGGAACAGCAATCTCTTACACACATGGATGATGAAGACCAGAAAACAATGAATGTTGATTAAGATCACAGAACTGCTTTTTCTTGGTCCTTACATTGGGTTATATCTCAAAGTCAAAATAGTGTGAGAAAAGGACAAAAAATAGAAAACATCTCTTTAAAAAAAGCAAAATGGATTGTTTCCTGGGAGAGTGCGAACCTCCTCATGACATGTGTTAAGTACGTGAGTTTTTTCTTCTTTTCAAAATCATAAACATGCTATGCATCAGTGCTTCCTCTAATCATACTGACAGTGGCGATCAATGCCTTTTACAGAGATTTGTGGAAACCACAAAGTCAAACGTTCCACTATGGAGATAAATGTCCTTGAAGGCGCTCAGCCTTAGCTCACCACTAAATGCCTCCTTGGAGGATGCTTTATTTTATCCCCACGTTATTACTGGAATGGGGCAATGGTTCAGTACTGGTGCAAAGAAACAACCGGGTGCCATGCAAGTGTTTCAGTTTATGACTCAGGTAAAGGAGAGATCTTTCTTGAATGTTCTTTCTTTTCAATTCTCATCTCATGCCCAGTGATTCTTTGTCCAATTAGTTCACAAGATTGAAGATACACAGCACAATTTTTTAAAATAATTTGAAAACCCCATGATTTGAATTTTGATCCAGATTATGTACTCCATAAACTAAAGCATCTGCTTCCCTTATCTGACCCAGACCACTGACCTCTGTTACTGATTGACTAGCTCCCATCTCCTTACAAAATTGCCTCCTAAGGGTACAAAATTCTCACAATATTGTTCAATGTATGCTCCAGCAAAACAGACCAAAACACTCATCTCATTTAGAAAGAGATTGTCTGTTTCTGATTCCTCAACAGCTTGTGCTTAGTTGAGAGAAACCAAGCAGAAGAGAATGCCACACTCATCTAAGATTAAGGGAAGGTGTGCTGTCTGCCAATAAATAAGCACAGTCCCAAATAAGAGAGCAAGAATGAACCTGATGTTTTGATATAGCTATCCCAAGTTTCCAGATTTTTCTGTAGATAGACTATCATTGGCATCCTAAGTTACTCAAGCGAAAACCTTCCATCAGTAGATTTCCTATTGTACAGGGAAAAAGAGACATGCTATGTTTTCTTACTGAAGGACAATATGTTTCCTCCCCCTACCTGTGTCTTTGTGTCAGAGTACAGGGCAGCATACCACATCTGCTCATACACCTTGCACCTGTCTCAGTGTTCTATTAACCCCTCCTCTCCCACACAGAATCAAATGCACACATTAATATTATTAACATTAAACTCAAGCAGAAATGTACATATTTCTTCATATTTCACAAAGATTTCACTTCTTTCCTTGAAAAACCACAATGAAATCCCAGAGGGAAAATTATCTTCTGTAGATAATGAAAAGAGTGATTTCTTAAATACATGCACAGTTTCATAATGATATTACTATTATTAATAGTGACAATAATGAATAAATTTTCTCCTATAAAATAAGTAGGCAGGTGAGATTTTATAACCCTATTAAATATCTCTATGTTTTATATGTTTCATATTATATTTTCTTTATGAGATGACCTGAGTCACACTTTTACAGCTTCCTAGAGATACAAGAAAATAGAACTATAATTTTTCATTTTCTCTTTATCATATGTGATCAACATGAGAATATGAATATATGTCAAAACCATTTTTTTACTTCAACTCTTTGATCTGGAGAGATTATTGATTATATAATAGATATTTGAAAATCTTACACAAAGGAGTCATTTTTATTACACAGAAATTTAAAAAGAAAGAATATTAACCACCGTAACTGTCCACCCAAATGAAATTATCCACTAATGGCATATCATTTCTTAAGTAGCTTTTATAATTGATCATTCCAAATGGAAATCTCTAAAAGTAACAACCATCAGCATTGCAAGACTGCAGAGCCATTTACAGACAGGAATCATAGTCTTAAGAATATGCAGTTGAAATTTTGAGTGAATCCAAAAGAGGTAAAGGAACACTCCTATGGTTATGATTCCCATGCATACCTTTAACTATCAAATAAATTTCCTTGCTATGTAGCAGATCTTCATGGAGTTGGAGACAGGAAAAAGAGCAGAATAACAAAGCAGTATAAAGAGGAAAAGGTGGAAAATGAAAACTATTGTGAAGATACATTTCTTTTTAAAGCCAGCTTCCACTATCTAAAAGGTACTCAGAAATTCATACAACTATGATTTATATTATTCACAAACAATGTAAGTTTGCCAGAAATCCAGCGGGTTTATTATCCCATGTGTACTAATGCAGCTACATTAGCTTCCACTAAGAGTGGAAGATACAGTCTAGTCATCCTCATCTTGACAAAACTGTGCTGTCTGAGTTTTTTGCTTGTAATTATGCTAACATTTTGAAAGTCACAGGGCCAGAGACTTTCAAATGTAACTTTGCCACTCAGGACAAATAGTCCTTGGTACTTTCTACTGGCCCAAGCATATGGACTTTGCTTTCTCCATGTCAAAGCAAGCCAAGGTCCCGCACTTGGTAGGGAGCATGGACATGTGCTAGCCATGTTGGAGAGGATCATGTTTCTAAGAAATTGAAGACCAGAAGTTCTCAGGGTCCACCAGTGCTTCTACGTCACCTCTGTACTTCTACTGGTGCACTGAAAGGGTGATTTCAATGGATTTCAAAGATCAGCCTGCATCAGAATCACCTGGAAGGTTTTTATTCCACAGATTGCTGGGCCTCACTCCCAGGGCTTTGGATTTAGTAAGAGTAGAGTGACCTGAGAATTTTCATCTCTAACAAGTTCCTGGATAATGACTGTGCTGCTTATCCAAGAACTGAATTTTGTAAAGCGTCCTTCTATTGAATTACATACAGATTTCCGGAACAAACTTATCCCTGGTTCTATAATAAACAGACCCTACTTCCATGTTTAAAATGTAGTATCAATAGAATCTCAAATTAAAAATGAAACATTTAATAAGTTAATTTCTCTCTTAATGATATCAAATACTCACATCTTAGACTATTTAAACATTTTACTAAATATAAGCATATAAAATGCCAAGTGTGTTCATGGATCTCCACCAAGTCATTTGGAAAATTAATAACAATTAAATTAGTAGCAAAATCACTTAGAACAATAAATATGCATACATACTTTTACACATATCATAGCATACAGTAAGGTAAACGACAAAGCTTTATATAGGAAGATTTGTGAGTCAATAAGCAAAAGTGTGATAATTTCTGCAGTGTAACTTGCTCTTTTTAAGAAAGCTCTTTTTTATAGATAGTTCACCCCCACCAATTGATCAGATGCTGAAAGTATGAATAGCATCTGCCTATGATTGCCGATCTACTCAGTGTAGCATCTCCTTCTATAAGTCTGTTCAAGATTTTGTAAGAAAATGCTGTAAATAAGTGGCAAACATTTATTGCATGCAGTTCTTGGAGCTAGGAAGCCTAAGGTCAACGCCCTAGGAGATTCTGTGTCTGCTGAGGGTCTGTGCCTCATCTCTGGTGCCTGCCTTCTTCACTGTGAAGGAGTCAAAATACTCTGGGGCTCCCTTTTTAAGGGCACTGATCTGATTTATGAAGGCTCTTCCTTCATGATCTGACCACTTCACAAAGAGTCAACTTCCCAAGTCATTACATGGGTAACTGACTTTCAATATAGGAACTGGGTGAGAGGCGGCAGCACAAACACCACGGTATAGTAAGATTGCCCCAATCCTTTGACATTTTGCTCCATCAATTCTGAACAAGCATATTGGCATGACAACTACTTTGTTAGGCAATCTGGAAAAGCGTATCATACTCACTTCCCTAAAATCACAATTCAATAAAAGAGAAAGACAAATCAAAATGCATTCGTTCTGTGGCCCCAAAATACAAGGACTAAAAAATGGCTCACATTAGACATGGTACAGGTTTTCTGGATTCGATAATACTTGATAATTTAATTTTAATTAAAAATAGGAAGGGCCAAAGAACAAGCTTCAAGTAGAGCAGAAGCAACATGTCAAAGGGTCAAATCACTGTAGAACATTTTGTATTGGTCATAGCAATTCAAATTGTTCAATAACTATTGGAGAAAAATATGAAAAAATTCTTATTATCAAAATAACTGGAAATCAGTCCCTATGAAAGGACTTTCCTAGTGATCTTAAAGAGGTAGATTTGTACACAAAATTGAAGTTGTCTTAAATTTATGTGCCATGTCTTCTCTTGGTGTTGGCTTGAGCAAGAGTAGAATGGTAGGCATGATTGAAAATTGAAACTCATCACCTATCCACAGGACTTGAACAGTCACATGGGAGGATGTTCAGTGCATACTATTTGCCTGATTCTGTTTTTGCCTTGCTACTGAGGGTTTGGTGAGGACCAACTTCCAGTTACGCTTCCCAAGACAGACTACATTAGTCCAGGTAAGGCCTGTGTCATGTTAACTGTTTCAAACAGGTTATTCTCATTCATGCCTCACAACTGCACTTTCATTTTTTGCCAGTCCAAAGGGAAAAATAAAATGCTGACCAGTGGTCTAATTGTTACACACAGGGCTTTTATAGATTTTTCTGCTCAAACTGCACAGCACTGTTACAGTCTTTCTCTATCTTAGTCTTACACTCAGTTTCTTCCACAAGCAATGCTTCAGCACATTACTGCTGCTGTCTGACCATTGTCTAAATTCTTGATCATTTAGATTTTTCACTTTTTGCTTTCAGATATAGCTTATCCATGCCTGACCAGGCCGGTTTTTCACCATTTTATGATTATTCTGTACTCTTCATTTCATGACTTTCAT
Organism: Octomys mimax; assembly: GCA_002564305.1. Lineage (NCBI taxonomy): Eukaryota > Metazoa > Chordata > Mammalia > Rodentia > Octodontidae > Octomys > Octomys mimax. The sequence continues at coordinate 52,028 of NDGM011233596.1, read as the reverse complement.
GCTCACCAAATTAAGTAGCATAAAGGTATTTTCTTAATGCTTAAAATTTTGCACTAAAAACACGATAAAGATATTTTGAGTAGAGACCTTAAAAGTAGAGCAAAAAAAGAACTAAATTTGTTGGAACTTTAATGGTTTTTTTAAAAAAGAAAATTTAAAAATGAATACCTGGAATGCTCTATAATATCTTTGAAAGAAGCAATTTAATCAAAAATCAGAGAGCTTCTAGTTAATTTAATTCCCTCCAGACTCACATTCCTTCCAAATTGCACACTTCAAAACTACAGAGCCAAAGAACTTTAGATGCCCTCTGAGAATGCCTGAAGAGAAGGGGAAAAAAGTCTGTGAAAGAAAATGAAAGTGAAAGCTAATTTATGGAGAGAAGAGAGAAAATGGTGGGGAAGTTTCAATTAATCTGTGATTGATTTAACACTTACGAACAATTGTTCAGAAGAAAAGCAGTGTTAGCATTTAATTAATTATTTAGAAGCTATTGAAAAGAATGTTTTGTGTAGTGTATCAAACCTATAGTCATAAAAAAATAGACTGAAACTCTCTGGTAAGGTACCAGAAAAGAAAAAACACTCAAGTATATAAAGTACCAAAGGAACATTCCAATTATAAGTTTGATAATGCAGGAACAAAAATATGTAACGGAGAAATGTAACAGATTGTCAATAACAATATTTTGCATACGTGGACAGGTTGAAGTCATTGACAACTATGTTTTGAGAATCTAAATCTATGTATGTGGATCTGCTTAACCCAGCTAATAGATCCTCCAGAACAGAGAGTATGGAATATATATATATATATATATATATATATATATATATATATCCAGGTTGTGCTTTCACATGAACCAGAGTAACTAGAGAAATTATTTTTCAAAGACATATTCTGTAAAACATTCTGCCAGAGTTAAGTGACAGACCAAATAAAAAAGTGAATTGTGAATTTAAAGTCAGGATGACATTGATCTCTTACAAACAAATGGAGCATTATTCTAATGAAAGTGGCTGTTATCAGCTCTGCTTTTGTAAGGAAAACCTTGTTTTGTGCGCATGCCTGTGAAGGTATTAAAGACCTCTTTTTCTTTCTCAGACAGACCCTCACATAAACAAAGGCATGTATATGTGTACGTATATGTGTGTTTATGACTTCACAAGGCATACAAACAAATTCACCTCTAAGTTGGTATTAGCTTGGGTGTAAGTGTGTGCATGTATGTATGCACTCCTTATACCTCCATACAGTTTTTCTCTTCCTGCTGGGCTGTATGAGCCTCTATTACTCTCAGGATGTACTGCTTTCATGCATATATATGATTGCAAGGGAGATAGCTCATCTAGCTCAGCGGCATTAGTGCCTGCCTGGCAAGTGCAAGGTTTTGAGTCTGATCCCCTATACAAAACAAGACAAAACAAGACAAAATATTATGTATCTGAGAAAATATACTCTGTAGCTTTTTCCTACATCCACAATAAGTCTCTTCATTTTGAAGTCATCACTGTGATTGTAAAATAGAATAAAAGAACTTCCTCTTGCCTCTGGAGTTTCCTGACCTTCAGGCCACTTTCACTTGCAGTCTCTGACCACATGATGCTTCAGGCTCTGTATTAAGCACTTTGCATCCAGCCTCATTTATCATAACTAACCTATACAATTAGTGTAAATTGATGCTATTATTACTTTCATTTCTCTGATGAAGAAACAAAGGCTGAGGTATATTAAATAACTTGGCCAAGGTCCCAATGCTAGAAACAATGCATCCAGAGCAAACAATGTACCGATAAACTCTTTTCCTCAAGGGGCAGTGAAGCTGCTGCTGTCAATTTTGTTGCATTTTACTATGAATGCACATTATTACCAGTTCAGAAATGTATTACCCCCAAACCCACATTCTCCTATTATTGCCATGAAATGGCCACTGCCCTTTTTTGTCTTATAGCCCTCTGTGGATATTTTCTACTATGCAGTATTTGCCTTGGCAGACATCATGCTGTGAGACCCTAGATCAGTGATAGCATAACATTTTTGGAGACCAAGTGCCCAAACCACAACCCAAAGCCCACTTATTCATTAGAAAGTTCCAACACTGCAATAAAATTTCAATACTAAGGTTTTAGTTTAGCAAAAACAACTCTTCCCTGATGCTTACCTGCTCAGGCGACTTGGCTTGCATGCTAACAGGGGACTCTGCATGCCGGCTGCCCCACGCAGGCCGCAGGTTCACCACTACTGCCCTAGGTCTATCATTTTATATATAGACATCAAAGAACAGAGGAAAATATGCAAAGTAACACACACTGCTTATTTCATACATATGACTTCATATAGAAGTTCATATGAATTCTAGACACATACTTTAATATTTAAGAATTGAGGCGGAAGTTGTAATAAACTCTAAACCAAAAGACTTCAACTTCTCAAGATAAAAATTAAAAACTGTTAAAAGGACATTTGGCTGAAAGCTGGCAAAGAGAACGCTCCTCGCCATGGCTGCCCATGGCTCCACATGCAGGCCGACCCTCTTCTGCCTCCTGGGGGTTGCATTAGCATGTCCTCAGAACACGTTAATTTGGGTGCACCCATCACCACACAACATCTGAAAATTTTCACACCATAGAAAGCTTATCAAAAGGTACACATTGTTACCCCTGCTGCTATCAATTAAAATGTAATCAATGAAAACTACAGGGATAGACTTACCAAACTGAAAATGGTACGCTGCAGTCCCCTACCCAACTATCTCTCTCCATCTGCACGCCACTGGGCGTCCTCATTCCTTGGGGGCTTCTCCTAGTCTGTATCTATTTTATGTCAAGCCATCGCAGTCTCCCTTACTCCCATCTCTCCCAACCCACTGCACGCCTGAATTATACATAGTGTGTGGTAGCAGAAGGAGCAGAAGTTCTGGGGTTTTGTTCAAAGGCAGGTGCCATGTTCATTAGCAGTGTGCATTGAACCGCTTGATTATCAAGTTTCCAGATAAATAGACATCGTGATTAATCATCATAGGATTAGTGTGAAGGTTCCAAATGTGAGAATATAGGAAGTAGACCTAGTGCACTGCCTAGTACATTGTAAACTTTTGTCGAGTAGTGAAAAGTAGTATAATCATATGTGAACCCCATTTTAGAGAAGACACTCACTCCATTCCCATTTTATCATTGTTGGGAGGACTGGATGAATCTTCCTCACAGAAGGTCATATTGAATTCACATTGTGTTCTTCTCTCGGTCTTTGGCAACATCAAGCCAAGAAATGTATTCTGTATACTACTACACAAAACTTTTCTCAGTTTCCCTGCTTAAGAACCTATGTGAATAAAGAACATCTGAGAGCTGCTTATGGTCTTTCAAACCATATAGAAACTTCTCTGCTGTTCATAAACTCACCTGAATTGTTAGCCTGTCAAACCTTTCTTCTCTTTCATAGATGTTCTTCTATGCATAGATGCATTTCTTTCATAGGGGGATTGTAGTAGTTGAGTCAAACTGCCCCCAAACACCAGATATAATTTAACTGATGTCACCTGAGGATTTCTAAATTTTCATTTTGCCTCACTTCACCCAGGGTGGATAAAGAAATCTGTAGTATTTCTGTTTACTTCCTTCTTTCATGGCATGCCTCACTCCTTCCCTGAAGGCTTCCACATCTGTACCAGTGCTGATGAGCTTCTCAGTGCAGGCCCACCCAGAGTGCTTGCTCCTTGTTGACACTGACTGCTATTTTCTATATTGCTTGGGAAACTTTTTCAGCATTTGTTTACCTTCAGTGCCTATAAGCCCTTTGATTTTAGCTTTACTAGTTATCATGTACACTTCATATGGTATTGCTGTGGTTGGGTAAGTGTCCACCAAAGTCCCATGCTTTCATACCTTTCTCTCCGGCTCATGGGATTATTGGGAGGTGGGAGAAACTATAAAAATTGGATCAAGGAGGAGATAATTAGGTCACAGGATGTGCCCTTGAAGGCAACATTGGAACCCTTGCCCTGTTCTCTCTCACTTTTCCTCTCTCTCTGCTTCAGGTTGCCATATGGTGGTCAGCTTTGCCCACACATGTGCCCCTCCCATGATACACTGTATTGTCCCAAGTCCAAAGGAAGAAGCACAAGTGGCCATAGGCTGACACCTGTGAGACTATGAGCCAAAATAAGTCTTTTCCTTTATCAAACTGATTAGGGGAGTCTGAGACAGGAGGACCACTATGAGTCCAAGTTGTGTAGTGAGATCTTGTATCAAATAAGTAAATAAAAGATTAAAATGATTATCTTCTATATTGGTCAAAGTGATAGGAACCTGCACAATACACCTAGTTTTCCCCAATTAATGAAAGTGTCAAGATGCCACAGAATCAGCATCCACAGAATCGACTTTGTGTGACCAATATAGGACCAAGATACACTGTGTTTGTGTGTGTGTGTGTGTGTGTGTGTGTGTACCAGAGATTGAACTCAGGACCTCGTACTTGCCAGGCACATGCTGGGCAGCTGAGCTATATTCCCCTGCCCAAGATACGTACTTGAATGCAGTTTTCTTCATCTAGACCTCATGCTATTCATGTTTTCACCTCCTACTGGAAGGAACTAGAATTAAGGAATTCAGGTACTACCTCTGCTGTCCTTATGTAAACAAATTCTGGGGCTGACTGCTTAAAACAGCCAGCTCATTCACTGATGTTGAAATCCTGATTCATAGTAGAGTGAGTCCCTTTTATATTTCCTCTTTCATTCCTTTCTTTTTAAAATCGTTGCTATGGAAACGGCACTGAATTTTCATTCTCTGTCTTTGTCATGCCTCTACTCAGAAGGCAAGGAGAGGGAGACATTGATCAGTGATGCAATGAGACAGCCCCTGGGGAGGGAGGAAGGCCATGGGGGAGTATGTATTCTCGGGACACTGGATAACAACTACTCTCTCAGGGAAGACAGGTCGATTTGACCATCCTTTAGGGGATTTAATTAAAAATCGGTCTGGACCAGTCCTTATGCCAACGGTGGCAACATGGATCACCAGCATCCTATAGTGGTATGTCAAAGAATGCAAGGGTTACGCAGAAATGTCCCCACACATATTAAAGGTTTTTGGTTGTGTGCTGCTGTCAGGAAAGAAATTCATTTGGTACTCATCCTTTTAGCCAGGGAGATTTACTGACCATGGGTTGAATTCACTTTTCATGTTATTAGGTCACTGGGGGCCAGGAAGGTTTCACTCCTTCTCCTTCCTATAGCTTTCTCTGTAGCAGCAAATTCTGCATAGCTCTACCCTTGTGTTAGAGGAAGCATGCGAGCCCGGCTCTCCAGGTATTCTCTCTGCAGCTGAAGCAATGACTACTGCAGCAGTATGCGCTCTAATAGCCTGCTATATGTGACTTCATAAATACCATATAATTTGTTTTAATTATTCTGCCTATTTCGATTTTTCTCATGCACTGGGGGAAGGTAAGGAAATGTTGCTCCCTGAAAGCACCCTGAAAATCCAACTGAGGACATCTGACACATGCAGTGGACTCTAATTCCCAACTAGGAAGTCCTTCGGCCCATTTACCAGACTCCTAATTACCCCTGAGAATGAACAGTGCCAAGTTTCAAGGTAGCTTGGAAGTAAAGAAGATGTTCTGAGAACATGCAACTTGATGATCCTTCATGTTTCTCTATGTTTATATGGTAGAAGTCTTCCCTGCCCAATCAGTTCTGACAGTTCATGCTTTCTTCTACCTTAACCTGTGCCTCGCCCTCCCTTCATGTAAATCTTATTTAATCTCTCCATCCAGTATTCTTCAGCTCCTAACTCTGCTATCCCATGATTTTCATTCTTACCAGACTGTACATGTGAAGCTTATAGTGTTATAAAACCCTTTTGGAGTTTGATATCCTTACTCATGAGAGGGGAAAGAATGGCACCATACTCTTGTAAAGGCTATGATAATAATGTGCACTACAGCATGGCAAGATGTCTAAAATGGTTCAGTAAACATTAATTTTTATTTCATTTCAATTTACATTTATTCTTTTGTTTTCTACTCTTCTATTCCCTTCCATCCCGTAAGTCTATGGTCATATTGCTCAACAAGATTTATTTAAATTTCATTTAAAATGTATGAAAGTTACTTAATAGCAACAACATATTCAAAAGTTAGCACAGATGCTATAAACATTCAGATATATTCTAAGATTCACTCAACTGGTTGCATAGCTTTTTCTCCTACAACCTCTCTTGACTCTTCCCCAAACTACCCCTACTCTAACAGTTGTATATTTAACAGCCTAAACTGATCAATAAATATTACAGGTATTATGAATAAGTTGAGAGCATGGAACCTAATCTTGCTCTAGGGAATTCACAACCAGTCCTATAAAGATGATTCTCAAATGCACAGCTCCAGCTATGACTCCTGTCTCATCACTCACATTAAATTTTTAATGCTCCCTAAAGTTTTTATCATGATGTATGTGAGAAGCTCATATTTATTATGAGCTGCTTGTAGCATACTTAAATTATTTTATTGTAAATAATCTCATGAGTCTTCCAAACTACTAATCTATGGCTTTGTTGCATTACCTCACAATAATCTGTATTACTTCCATTCCCACCCTCTTCTACTATAATATCCAAGTATTTTTTAACTGTTTATTAATTTTATATTTTTGAAAAATGATAATAACTAGAGTGTTATGATCATTTTTGAATCGCCATTTAATTTATTTCTTAGGTCAAGCTGAACAATATTTTATAATACTTAATAATCTTGTCACCTTTATTTTGATTCTCATAATCATAAGTAGTGTCATCCCATCCTCTCTCCCATGCGATGTAACTGCCATGGAAACATGGTGTTCCTTAAGCACTCTCTCATGCAAAAATCACAGAAGATTAATAAAGAGATCACAGTCTCTGGAGCTCCACGTTCACGTTTCTCTCTAAGGTGTTTTCATTCAACTCTCTCACCTGCTTTTTTCATGGCATTATTTTATGTCCATAAAAACACAGCCATGAGTTTGATTGCACGTAAGTGTGATTTGTGTCCAGCTCCACACTCATTCACAGTCTGTCCACTGCGATACCTGGTGATCTTCTTTCACTCCCTGAAGCCTGCGTTTGGCAATTCACCACCCTCTTCTTTCGTGAAGTCTTCCCTGACACATCCCCTTGTTTTGGCTATTTAGCCTATGACAGTTCTGCCCGAGGGAGACAGAGTCTGCCAAAAGCATATACGCTTCTGCAACTTGCCATAGTAAGTAAATACCTGAAGTTAATGGTCACCACTTTGAGCAGTTCTTATAATTATGGATAACTCATATTAATCTCATGATGTTTCAGTGACGTGAAAATATATATATATACATATATATATATATATATATATATATATACAATTTTTCTGGCAGATTCTATACAGTCTTATCCAGTGTATGATTTATGAATATATATGGTACACGGCACACTGCTGGTATTTGTAAGGGTCCAAGTTTCTTAATGTAACAATTGTCTTAAAAATATATCCCACTAAAAATCATTCCTCGCTGAAAATGCAGTGTAGCAGGCAGTGCATTGTGTGATGAGCACACAACGACGCACAAGGCTCACGCCTGGGGTTGCCACACTACCCAGTAGAGCTATGTGCAGCTGTTTCATTGCTATGACAGCTGCTCTGAAGAAGGAAGCAGAAAGCACAGGGAATGAAGAACGGACGCCGAAATAAGACCCACTTATGGGAAGGAGACATGAGCCTGTAGGAGAAAATTTTACTGCCATTGCATTAAATGGTAGATGTACATAATAAGTACCAGTTAGCAAATAAAGAAAGCATAGGACTGAGAATTGAGAGAAGCCTGGAGGCAGAAGAATCAGCACACACAAAACCCTAGTAAAAGGCCACTTTATGTGTAAGGCACAGAATGGGACTCACAAGGGCTGGGGCTAGGGGGAGCAAGAGACACTATCTGAGGGCCGGCTGGGTCTGGTTACAGTAGGCCAAAGATCCAAGTGAGGATTTAGAAATGTGACCTGACTTTGAATGGCTTTGGGCATAGGAATAATCTGATGAAGTTCTTAAAATATAGGTTTCAAGAAGAACACCCGTGTTTCTTTGAATAACGTCTCTTGTTCTTCAGATGAACAGAGTAGATAGATGCGGGAGATATTAAATAGTTAAAATTATCAGGGCTTTCTGGCAGGGTAGTAACTGTACTATGTGTCTGAGTATTCTTCATAGTGTCTGCCATGATATTTTAGTGTGGAGGGGACCTGATAAATATTTGTTGAATGAATGAATAAATGAACCCTCTAAAGCTTCTCTCCCTTAGAAGAAATATGAATTACATTCATGTTTCATTTATGAAGGAAGGTAATGAATGCTGAAAGCAGAAGCAAAACTCCTTCAGCATCAGTCTTGTTGAGAGATCTGGTAAGCACGAGTTTCAGAGTACAGCCGTATGCAGCCCCAGGGGACTGCCACTGATTTGAGGCCAAGGATTCAGGACCTCCATCACAGAGACAGCTGTGCTAATACAGGCAGTGGGGAGGTGAAAGGGCAGTAGAAAGCCTAACTCCAGAGTTCTGCTAATACAGTGCAGATTTCAGGCAATGAGGTTGGTTTCTGAAATATTACAGATATTCACCTCACTAGAAGGAATCCACCACATATAAATTCACAGGCTTCTGGAGAAAAGTTGAGCTAAGCTCAGGAGAAGGTAATGAGAAGAGTGTCTAACTCAACAGCATATCCTGAAACCACCATCCTACCCTGGCCATTCTGGCAAGACATGGAAGCATAAATGGCCCACCATTTCAGTTCGTTACCTACCAACTTTCTTCTATTTTGCTTCTTTCTCGTGCCTCATTTTCTCTACACTTTATGACTCTGTCTCCTCTCAGTCTCTACTGTTTTGGTGCTTCATACCCATGTAGGCCAGGATCAGTGCACAAACCCAGAAATCACTAAAGATTTATTGGAATTGATCTACACGGAGATGGGTGCTATAAAGCATGTTTTCCTTCAGCTCCTCCTACCAACAGCTTACCCCTTTACACACACGGAGTCCGCAGCTCCTTTAGTAGATCACAGACTGGTTACATTTGATGTCTCGTCACTAGTATTCTAAACAAGTGCAGGATTAATAAAATTATAATCATTCTAGACACGTGTCCATGCGGCCATCAACATATGTGTAAAGAAACTTAACCAAACAGGAAACACCCTTGTTCTATCTCATGTTAACATGGAAAAATGAGAGGAAACATAAGGATATTTCAGAATGATTTCACCTAGATGACATGTACTCTTAAACCCTGGTGAATCATACAGTAGCGGGCTAGCAGTGATTCACCTTGTTTATATCTTTTTTTTGTTTCCCTTATTACACAGAGTTCTATATTCTCAATATTTCTGTAGTGAGCACGTGGCTTATTCTGCCTTTGGAAAAATTTTCTAAAAACAAAGGTATATGGGGTTCAATCCTCAGCATGCCGTGCTGGTCCTACCCGCAGGGCACTCTGAGACTGTGATTGAGACTGGGTGTGGTGGCGTGGGCCTGTAATCCCAGCTTTTGCGAGGTTGAACACAGGAGGATCACTAGGAATCTGATCTACATGCAGAGACCATGTAGACCCTGTACTAAAGTACAAATAAATAAATAAGAATAAAATGAAATAAAGGTATAGACAGAATAGAATGGGGTATGTACATTTAATGAGGAGAAATATTCTAAATGATTTTATTAGACTTGAAACCCTGTAAGATGTGGTTGAGTTGAAGAGAGGGTAGGGGAATGGAAAAAAATAAATTTATATTATATGCAGGTACAAATTCCCTATGATGAATGTCATCCTTATATATCCCTAAAATATACTAATAACTTATTAAAAAGGAATATCACAGTGGTAAGTACAACGTGGAACAATACCAAAAAGAATTACAGTAATTTCCATTATTCTTGACAACAACATAGTTCAAGGCAGAGTTGTTAAGTACAAAGTATCATTTTAAAAATATTATTTTAAATTAGCATATATTTGCAGTGCATGACTACATCCTCATGGGGCACTGTACATGTGTGTAACACATCTTCATTCTTTGATACATAATATCTAAGAGTCATAAATAAGGTCAAATTCTCATTTGTTCAAACATTCTCTAGACTTTCATAGAAGTTAGTCAATTCTATAATCTATATGCTGTTAGAAGTGTCACAATCTGTTTAAATTTTTGAACTTCTAATTCTTTAATGAAAGCCACCATACCCTCATTATTGAAATGAGGAAATTATTGGCAGATTTTTATGGATTTCTCTGTTTTGTTATTTGCCTATTGTTCTGTCTATTTGTTTTGGCTCCCTTTCTGTTATGCTTTTGTTTTATTTAACATTTTTTCTAGACGTCGGTTTCTGGTGTTGGTGCCCACACTAGGGGCACAGCCATCTTGTTTGCTTACACAAACTTGCTTTTAGTTTGGTAAAAGAATTTCTCTTCATAAGCCAAAAAGAAAATTTTGAAGCATTCATTGTCAGCTTGTCTCTGCAGACATGTCCAGCTCCACGTCATAGACGTTAGTGCAGCACATCCCTTGCACGTCCTGATGGTCTGCACAGTCCCCCTCATGGTTTCTGCATTTTCCTGTCTGATGTTTCTTGAGATGATTGTTTCCGCATGATGAATGGGTGCTGCAAAGTGCTCTTGTGGCCTCTTGTTGGCTTCACTCTCCTTGGCCATGATTTTCTAAGGTATGGAGCTCCCTGCACCCACCTGCAGGACCAAGCTGTAGGAGACGAAAGCCCCTCTACCTGCTAAGCTCAAAGGGAGCTCTTTGAAGTGAACTGAAGACTGCCTTCTGCTTCCCCTCGAAACGCCACCAACTCTAATCTCTAACCAAGCTGTGTGTTCTTCTTTTCCACTTGAATATACTGGTGTGCCTCTTAACACAGAATCACGACCACTACAGGACAAAATCCTACCTGTTGTATGCACCATACTTATATCTGAAACTGTCATTGTAGCGATTACACAGTGTATTTGATTAATTCGATTCTCATTATATAGGTGAATATTCAGTAAGAGCTCCTACACCAGGTAGTGGGGACTCACTCTCTTGCTTGTGCTCCACCCTCATCTCACCCTGTGATTGCTCATGCTCTGCCCCTTTACCCCCCTCTTTCTTTTCCCCTTCTTCCCTCCTTCTTTCTGGTATTGAACCCATGACCTTTCAGCTGAGCTACATTTCACCCTTTTTCTTTTCTTTCCTTTTTGATTTTGAGGCAAGGTCTTAGTAAGTCAGTAAGATGCCCAGGTTGGGCCCAACCTCCTCTCCCTCCTGCTTCTGCCTCCTTGAGTACTGAAATAACAGGCATTTGCAGTCATATCTGAAATACATTGTTGTTTTTTTTTTCCTTTTTATCTTATTCAGTCTCACTAGAGAGTCTTACCCATATTGATGGCTTCCCTTACCCATTATATGCCTGTGGATCACGGTGCTCTACTCCTAAGCCAGCACTTTCTCTCGGTGCCAAATGCTGCCATTCGTCTTTTCTTGGATGGCCAAGAAGCACCTAGGTCGAAACCTATCCCAAACTGAGCTTGTCATCTTTTCCTTACACTCATCGCATACTCCTAAAATTCGCTCCTTTCATCATCTCTTGCCTAAACTACTGGACAGTTTTCCAAATGATCTTCTTACTGCCAAATCCCCACCTCCCAGTCTGTCCACTACACCTCTGTAGGAGTGAAATTTCAAAAATCTAAATGAGATCTTGTCATTTATCTGGTTAAAACCTATTCGAAAATCCAAATACCCAAAATATAAAATCCAAATTCCTGGACGTGGCATGCAGAGCCACATTTCTACCTGTAGGCAACCTTATCTTTTGCACCATTTAATATATTATTATTTTCAATTCTCAAATAAAGCATAATACAAATGCCTTTCTCTACTTCTTATTCTGGTCTTTCTGTACAAAAAAAAAAATTCCTCATAGTTTGTCAAACTGATAAGTTCCTTCCCATTTTCTAAAATAAATGACCCTTCTTCAATAAAGGTTTCATGCTTCCCTTTTGTGTCCCAAAGTGGAGGTAAAATGGTTCTGATTTTTTTTGTGATTCTATATAACTATCACATGCCTACATAGTAGCAGCTATGAATTATTGACTTATATTTCATCATTAGACTATGTGTATGCATTTTTTGTCATAATAACACTGAATATGAAGTCTACCTTCTTGAATGTTTAGTTGTACAGCACAGTATGATTAATATCATACAGCAGATCTCTAGAGCTTAACCAAATTTTAATAGCTAAAGCTTTATACCGAATACAACTCCCTATATTTCTTTCTCACTGATTCATGCCAGCTGCCATTTGTTATTTATTTTTTGTATTTTAGGGAAGGGTCTACTGGGTGTTCAGGGTCTCACTACTAGATCAGACTCATAGTGATCCGCCTGTGTACAGCCTCCCAAGAGCTGGGATGAGGCGCCACCATGCCCAGTCTCAGTTGTGGTCTCAGTGTGCCCTGGGGGTGGGGCCAGAATGGCAGGCAGGGGGATTGAACTCCCAGCCCCTGCACCTGCATGCAGTTGCTTTAATCCACTGAGCTACTTGCCTGGCACTCTAGCTGCCATTTTTAATGACTAGCATATCCTAAGCAATTAGTTCAAACAGGTTGAAAGAAGGCGGGGTAAGATGGCCTTTGGAAATTCTTTTCAGCGTAGACAGATGTGAGTCCAAGTCCTTGGTCTGTTCCTAAATGTAAACTTTCAGCAAATATTTAAATTTCATGATATAGTATAAAACTTGGATAACAACTTCAGTAATCTCACTGCTAGGGAGACCATGAAATATTAGATATATTGTTTGATATATAATGATTGCTCAAGTAGCCACTCTCACCCTTGTTTCTCGCTATCCATAGAGGGCTCTGGCCAGGATGTTGCCCACACTGGAGAATGAACAGTAACTCATAGTAAATGCTCTCCAGTCATGATGGACCTAGAAATAGGGTAAGCTCAAAATGCCCTGTGTTTCCCAGGGTTTCATAAACTGGGGAAATATACAGACACTAACTCTGCTAAATCCTTCCCAATCCTACTTGAAAACATTAACAGATGGGGCTGTAACAGTTGTCGTAACTGCTTCAATACATGCAAAATTAATCATGTCATCATTTCGTCACACCTATGAGTTTTTTATTTTATTTTATCTTGTATGCTTAATTAGAAAAAAAAATACAGGCGAGTGTTGTGAAAGTATTGCTACCCTTTTCATGTGATTGTCATCTGAAACAATAAAGGCAAGACAGTAAGAAAAATGTCTTTTTAACCTTGGAAAATGTTTCCCTATCATTGTGTCATAGAACTGACACAATCACAATACTGAAGCATAGATTCTTCTGAATGATGCTAATGTTATCATTTACTCTGCCAGAAGTGAGTAAATATACAATGCCTTCCAAGTGGAGAGTGGATGTATTTCACAAGAAAAGAAATGCTTCTGGAAATGGAAGCTCAGGTCTACTGGTACTTAGATAAAAATTATTTAGGAAAACAATCAGCTTCCCTTTGGTTTTTTTAAGTATACCTGATTATCTTTCTCTTACATCATTGAGAAAGGAAAGACAAGACCATTAACGAAGTCACAGGAAATCTACCAGCACAGAAATGATTCCAGCTACAGTGCAGCTGCAGCCATCTGGACAAGCAGAGAATAAATAGCACCTCTATGTCAAAGGATGAACAGGGTCTGACGAGGAAGATTGTATTCCGATAAATGAAAACACACTTCAGGAATGTTGCATTTCCATAAAATGTTGAGAAGCTGTAGCAACACAGACAATGTATTGGTTCAAATCAATCCAAACAGAAAGTATCTCTGTGTATAAGTACAGATTTTAATGCAAGCAGAGGTCAGCATCTAAAGGCTCCCCAGATAAGAGCTACAGTCACAATGTGAAGTGGCCCAGCAGCTTGCATACTATATGACAGAGCAACAAGCACATCTTTCTGAATTTTGCTGTAAGTAGAAAATTTTTGAAAACTTAGACAAAGAAGAGAGGGAAAGGGAACTAGGGAGAGAGGAGGAATGAGAAGGTGGGGAAAGGAGGAAGAAGGGAGGGAGAGAGAGAAGGAGAGAGAGAGTTACTGCCTCTCAGATCCCAGTGAATTTATACGCATGACTCCTTGAAAGAGAGTTCACATTGGGCGTTCATCTCATGGCCTTTTTGGAGGTCCTGGGTGTCTCCTTTCCACATGTCATGCTGTGTACTGACATAAGTTATATCTGTGAACCTATTCAGAGAGACCCCCAACAGTCTATCTTCAGTACTCTGGACAGCAGTAAGTCTGAAGGATGCATGTACTTTTAGCTCTTGCTGTGCTTCAAAACCTCATACCGTTCAGTACAAACACATCTGAGGCAGATCCTGTCCTGCATCACGACTCCAGAGTCTGAGGGCCGGCCAACTTCCTCCACCCAAAAAATTATTTTCATAGGCATATCACTTCTGAAATGTTCCCATCATATTCAAACTGAACTGAATTCTCCCATCATAGTCACACACACACACACACACACACACACACACACACACCCCTTTTGTACATTAACAGTCTTCTAACTCACTAACTTATGCTGGAAAGGAAAGGACAATGAAAACTGGAAGTTATAGATTTTCTAGTTAATGATCTCCATTATCAACATCCACAATAGAAAATTTTACTAAAACACTTTAAAAACTGAGAATTGGCTTTCAAAAGTAGTATCACTGAGTGGGCCACATAGGTGACACTTCTAAGGTAGCTACAGTTCACCAAGGCTGCAGTTGCGCACTCACCGTGCCGGTCGTGAGTGGTGAGGAGAGTGTAGTGTGAAGGCTGGAGGGGAGAGCAGGAGTGGGCCATGGGAGGAGGAAGAGGAGGAGATCTGCCTGCACAACCACCCGTGGGCTTCTTCAAGCTCCTGTCTCCATTCGACCATTCGTATGAACAAGAGCAGCAGGGACAGATAACCAGTCAAGGACAGTCTAACATTATTTCAGCAGTGAGGAGACATACTAAGAAAGTTGAAAAGTCAATGAGATACAAAGATTTAAAGAAGAAGCAAAAGAGGAATTTCCTAGTAAGATTTGATACACCTGAACGAGCTTCTAGGCTGGTCCTACTACTGACCTGGAAGCCTCTGCTACCATCATTGAAAGCATCATGGGAATGGAAAAGTCAGCACCTGTACAACATCCTAGGCCAGCTGGGAAAGTGGGCATAGCATGAAAAATAACAAAAATCTAATAATTACTAAAGTTTCATTCCAAATTTACCTTCTCATTCATACAGTATTATTGAAATATTCACTTCCTGTCAGTTAGCTCATAAATAAATTGATTCTCCATCTCAGGAGACATGGTATAAAGAAAGGTGGAACAAAGTAAGCATCAAGAAGCAACGCAGCCAAAAAGGAGAAAAGCAAGGTAAGGGACTAGACTAAGTATGAGTGGGTGATGCTGCAGATGTGGTGCTCGGAAGATTTGTCTGAGGAGATCACTTTTGGAAGGATCGCAATAAATGGAATAATAAACCGAGTGCTGATGCCACCGAGGAGAGCAGTTCAGGCAAAGGAATCGCAAAGGCCACACATGGGGCGGTCTGTATATTCATCATATCCCCAAGTCAGAAAGGGACTCAGATGGAAATAAGTTAACTCAGAGATATCCAAGGGTAAGCTCAGCCAGGTCCTTCTTGACCATATCTGAGACATTTGATTTTATATTAGACATGGTAGGCAATAGGTAGAGATTCCAGATCTATGGCATTAACGTGGTGATTCATGGGTTATTGTAAATTGAATAATTCTGTAAGTGTAATTTGTCATTGTTTCTACAATATTAATTCTATATTATTGTAGTATATATTACTTAAGGCTCACTCTTTGGTCACACTGATGTTATGATACATAAACTGTAAGCTTCCCGTGGACTTTAGTTCAGAGGAGTAGGAGGATTCAGGAGAAATTTACATGGATGATGAGAACTCAGGAGAGTTAAGGGCAGCTGACACCAGGCTGATATTGGACAGAGTGTTCGCTGTGCGCTTGGTTTATAAAGCACCCACAGGAATCTGAAAAAACCAGCAGCAAAGACACCCTCTAAAAGCTAAACTCTTAAGCAAACGATGACCACGCCACGTTACTAAAACAGAGGTAGGATGGCTTCTGGGCCATAGCAAGTGTCCCTGAGAGAATTAACAAGTCTGAAGAAAGAGAAAGACAATGTGGCTGTCTGTAAGCTGTAGTGCTATAGAAACATGAACGTCACACGGGTCTGTGCTGCTTCTGGCCAGGCAGGAACATCCTGGCATCATTGGGCTGTTCACAAGGCCTGCTCGTCTGCTTGCTCCGGCGGGTAGATGGAGATGGATGCATGCTGCCATTAGAACCTGATGAGACTAAATATCTGAAACAAGCATTCTGCTCACCAAGCAACCTTCCGTTAATGAGGCTCCCCCAGTAGCCTGCCTGCAGGGCAGCAACTCACTGGTCAGACTGATGCAAATGTCTGGTCTAGTTAACAGTAATATTTTTCATTGTAAATTAATACAGTGACTTTCTAATTTATATGCTTTGGTCTTTTGTGAGTTTTTACAAGTTATCCCCCTGAATAATCAGCTCTGGGCATTCACCAGACCAAGTGCTGGGACCTGCAATGCTGAGGTCTGGACTCCAGCTGTGATGAATTCACCCTAGAAATGCCCCCCTGCTCGGGCACTTGGCAGCTGGCCTTCTCCAGGGACACAGTGACCTTGTATTACCTTATATGTGAAATGTTGGCATGTGCATTCCCACACCAGCTCCCCTGGGAACAGCCACTGCGAGGCCACATGAGCAGGGACTTGCAGGATGTGATTAATTGAATATTGAAGAAATGTCTCTACTGGTAAGAAATTTTCACTGTGTATACTATGGACATATCCTTTGTGATAACAATAGCTAGTTTCTTGGTTTATTATTTTCTGAGTGTCAAGCAATATTCTAAGAACTTTAAACATTTTTTCGAGTGTTGTCATTCTCATTTTAGACCTTGGAAAAACAGAAGACAAGAGAAGTTCTGTCATTTGTCCAGGTTTGCGCCATTATTAAATGATGAAATAGTGACTTGAACTCAGACCTATAATCCTCAAAATTAATGAATATTCTAGCTGAGATACATTTATTATATTTTTGTCCATTTGAAGCAATTTGTCTTTAAATGTCTAGTACATTTATAAATGTCTAATACAGTTATAATGAAGTAGAAATGAAATTACAAAAAAGTAATTAGCATCATAAAGTGACTATTTTATGCATACAGTGGAGCTAAAACAGGGAATTCTTTTAATCTAATGTTAAAAATTTTAAATATGGTAGCAAAAATATATCCAGATAAGTGCTCAAGTATATTTTCTCAGGAATATCCCTTTCAATTCTTATGGCATTTAGTAGTATAACTTGATTTATTTATATTTGTTTTATTGCAAAAATATTTGTCAGATTTAAGAAATATATACATATAGATAGAGGAAATAGATCAAATATAATGAGAAAATAGTGGTAAGAGCAAGGCAAAGGTAATATAACGTGTATTACTACTGTATGTGAGAAGCAGGCTGTACATTTGCCTCTGAACTACTAAGAAGTCCAAGGAAATGTGTAACATGGCTAATCTTACATTTCATGGTATTCAAAAGATTAAAGCAAATCTCTTTCCCACAGTTCTGAGAAATGGCAGACCCACATGAGGTCTCGTAATGTCAGGACTACATAATGCAGAAGCAAAAGCAATGAAGCCCTAATAAAGCATGTAATACTGAAAACAGTTTTAAAGTAGCAGTACCACATTTTGGGAATCTACAATGACCGCTAGCATGGATGGCTTCTTAAATGTTTTGGAGTAGGGCTGGTACCTGCCCTGCATCTTACACAAGTTTGTGCTTTTACTTCACCCAAAATTCATGTTATCTTATCTGTGTACAGGCCTCCTTCTGCAAAAGGGCGGCCTGTACTTTCCTTCTCATCAGCATTTATTCCAAAAACCTTGTGGATATTTTTTTCCATTACATTTGGAGTATACTTTTCAATTCTCTAGCAAGGCAGGGAAGAGGTCAAAGTCATTCATCTGGAACCAGGAGAAAGAAAGGAAAAAAACTTCACAAAACACTAAGCTTACTATTCCAAGTAGTAAATGGCTGAGAGAGCAAGCGCCTCTGGAACTTGAAAACCTGACTTTAGACAATAAATCAAAACCACTTAAGTTAGTACCAAAGCACCTTGGGCTTTCATACCTGACTGGCAAAAAAACTTGAAGTAAAAAGCATAAAAGGTAATGATGAAGAACAGAAAATGGCATCCACCCCAGTGGAGCTGTACAAAGACCTAGAGTGTGACCTTGGCTGTGCTTGGGGTCACTGGCTCATGCCATGCGAGCTAGGCCCACACAAGTCAGCCCGGCACACCCCTGGTCATTCTTTTGCAAGCCCATGGCCTCAACTGCCCCTGTCAGTAGGCCTCATCCCTTTATTCGCCCTGGCGTCCATTCCACCTTCAGAGCTCACCTGTGCACTCTAACCTGCCTTTGAAAACAGTCATCCTGACCTCCATGCCCTTAGTTTTCCTCTTTTCAATCTGCAGACTGTGTGCCTGTTCTTAGCCCTCAAAAGACCAGAAGGGCCAGGGCCAGACTAGCAGGAAAAGGTCATTTTCATGCTGTTTTTTGCACAGTCTCAAGTGAGAAGTCCCACAGTTTTCATAGAGGGAGCCTGTCTTTTTCTGTGACATTTACAGATTTAGCTTCAATAAAATAACTGAAACCCTGCCTTAGATATTTGAGAACAGCATGTTGTTTGATAGGTCTGATTTTGATTGCAAATCATATGTTCTGCTCAGCACTCAGCAAGTGGTTGATAATCCTTAAGTTGTGGTTTCCCTCTCTCTGCAGGGGAAAGCAGAGCTGCACCGGGCTTGGCTGTCTCTCTGTCCTCTGCTCTTTCAGCGTGTCACTGTGTTCCTGGGAAAAATTTCCAGCAGTTGATTTGTGTCTTTTATCTTGGCCAGACATATATTAGGATAAGGAAAGGAGATTTAATTTACTAAATGGACACCTTATTCCTTCAGACAAAGTAGTTGAGGCTCACCACGCCTAGTGACTGAGGTGGTCCCCTGTCCCCGCCGCACAACTTTCCTTTTATCAGGAGGTATCATTTTACACTCAGTGCAACACAGGTATTGAAGTGTCTTTGCTGGCCAGAGTCCTCTCCTAAAAGCTCAGTGATTCTATTTTTAGTCTAGAAATGAGCCTGTTACAGGAATAGCATTATTGAAGGTGATATTTCCTCAGACAAATGAACTTTTATTCCCTAGTGGCCAAGGAAGAATGAGGTGATATGATTTTTCTAGCACTCTTGTAGAACAGAATAAATATTGTATTATTTGTTTTCCTAATGAAAAGGAAACCCACAGAACGAGGTTTAAACAGCTTGCTCAAGGTCATGGAAGTATGTCAGAAGTTGGTATAAACCACCATCACCACAACAACAACAATAAAATGAAAGCCAGCTTCCACATGCCCAGTCTGGTAGGGCCACCAGCAATCATCCTCTCAGAGGCAGAGCCCTCTGTCAAACCCCTGCTGGGAGCAGGCATTGAAGAGACAGTTGGGCCAGTACTAGGCATGAAGTCCTGGTGTTATGAACCGGCATTCTTGGTGCCTTGCTTGGCCCTGACTTAATGTAGATAGCAGTAACTCTCCACTGACAGGAACATTTCTTGTCCTTTCCTATACTGAGCTATTTCTGCCGTGACATACATCAATAGGATTGAGATTGTGAGGATTTATTGGGATTGTTATTAATGGCATGTGAGTAAGGTCCCTGCTCCTTGTCTGCAGCCCAGGGACAGCCCTGTTAGGGGGCTGGTGTGCATTCTTGTTTGGACAGCACTCTCAGATTTAACACACAGCTTTGGCTTCTCTGACTGTCCTCTAAAATCTACATTTTTACTAAATAAATATTTAAAAGATTTCCTAGTATAGTCTTTTGTCAGTTTCATTGGCTGCAATACCCAGAAATTTGAAAGTGAATTAAGAGACAGAATTATTCTGAAAAGTCACAGTTTTGATTTTAAGGTATGTTTTTAGTTTCTATGAGTTTTTTTCTTATGTTTATAGCCAAATTTTGTTTAAAATGTATAGGTACTGTGATATATGATTTTAAACATATTCTATTGTACTATTATTATTGTTGTTTCTCTTTGAGTTTTTGAGGCAGGGATACAACATGGTGTCCAGGTTGTCCTGGGCCTCCCAGTGATCCTCCTGCTTCAGCCTAACTGTTGGAATTAGTGAAACGTGCCACCACACCCACTTCATACTCAGAATATCAAAACATATGCACAGCTATTGTCTGATGATGTGGAGAACCTAATATTACTGAAATTCTGTGTCCATTTAGTGGTCTCATCGTTTGCTTCTAACTCCTTGCCCAAAGTTACATTTCCAAATTGTTAAGAAGATGTAGAACACTATATCTGCTCCAACTTTTCAAAAAGAGAAATGGCTACAATGAAACCTACTCTGGGTTAGTCTGCTGGAAGTCGATCCCTGTGGCGCTCACACATGGGATGTGTCGTGTAAGGGCCTCTGGGTTCTGTCACAAGCGTTTGCAGAAAGGAAGTCAAGTGTGCCTATACCTCACAGCCTGTAGAAACTATATACGTCACATTGCAAATGCCAGGACATCCTAACTTTATAAGCACTTATTTATATTCAATTTCTACAACATTCTGAGGAACATCTGTAAGAAAGGCAAAGTAAAAATGAAATACATAGTGCCAGGTTACAGTTAGATTTGTAAAAATAGATCTCCATTAGTGACATTTATTTCCTGCCCCTCAATGTTTCTAAATGGTAAGAGGTTCCTCTTTTTACTCTGAGTTTTGTGCATGTATAATCATATTATCCCATTAAAACTGGTATTTTTCCTCTTGTTGGAATAATATATTTGCTTTCATGACCTATTAATTAGGTAAAGCTGCAAACAGTGACTTTATAATAAACATTAGCAAGCTATGCCTTTATGTGACTTAGAAAGGAGATGGGAATAATTGCTATAATATAAGTGAAGATAACCTAAACACAAATACATTTACATTTAAAAACAAGGTAGTGGGCAGGCCAAATAACTGTGCAGATAAACTGCCTGCTTAGGAAGGGGTGGGGGATTCAACTCCCAGCCTGCCTGCTGGCTCTGCTTCCCAGAGCATGCTGAGACAGGGATTGAGACTGGGCCTGGTGTTGCACACCTATAATCCCAGTGCTCATGAGGCTGAAAGACAGGAAGGGTCACTAGGAGTCCAATCTGTGTAGTGAGACCCTGTAGACCCTGTGCTAAATACATTAAAAAAAAAACAGGTAGTATCATGCCAATATATACAAAGAAGACATAGTACTGAGAAAATGAGGGTTTGCCTAATATTGTTTTAGGCACACAAAGCTCTAGCCTATGATAGAATCAGAGATTATTTTGACCATTTTATGTATTTGGTACAGGGTCTCAGTACACAGCTGTTACTCATAGTGATCTTCTTGTTTTCAGCCTCCCCAGTACTGGGATTATAGGCATGTGCCACCAAGCCTGGACTCTCTGGCTGGCTTAATGCACCCAGGGGCATGGTACGCATGGCACGTGCTGCCAGAGATGGGACTTCCCTCCCTGAGCTTGCATAAGCAGGTGTTTAGTCCACTGAGCTATCTTGCCAGTCCTATTTTGGCCATTGTTAGTAACAGCCACTGGAATATAAGAATTCAAGAAGAGATATGCTAGTCTCATTTCATGTTGCTCACCTTAAGCACCAGGACTAAAAGAGTGCCTCTTCTTTCAACAAAGTTGTTTTGTGTGTGTCTTGCTTTTTTGTTTGTTTTGTTTGCTTCCTGGTTCTGGTTCTTCCAGTCTACTTTTCGTCATAAAACTGAAATAACCTACTTTCTCCTCTTCCCATGTGGAAAGTCACCTATAAGACTTCCTAAGAACCTGTAAGCACCATTGCTTTATGATTCCCCCCACCACCGCCATCTTTCTCATTAACAGACTAATGTCACATGTATACAGCAAGTGAGGCAGGTGACTGAATGTCCAGAGGCTGCTCCTGGTTACTACGGCATGCAACCAAATGTGCCTTGGATTCTGAATAAATGTTCAAATTAATAGATCCAAGGTGAGATGAAGTCTAAACTCACATGCCAATATAAAACAGATAACAAGACATTCTTTATATCTTATCCAAACCCCATCATGATTAGATCAACCTGATAAATAGTCCTGATACTTCTGTAACACATATTCAAAGGACTGTTATAAACAAAATAACAGTCTGTCCACATCACATCAATCTTTCCCTGTTCCACTCATTTGTCTTGTAATCTAAGCACAAAACAGGAGCATAAATAGGAATGAATTCATATAGACCATTAGAAAGCGCTTCAAAACAAACCACAAAGAGATCACAGACCATCATCTGCTACTGTTGGAATGTCTGGGTGTCTGTGATGAATGCATTTGCAAATATTGCTGTGAAGTAATTTCCTTCCATTTCTAGAGTGCTCCAGATAAATTAGATTTCTCTCTAATCACATCTGCCGCTGGTGTTATGAGAAAAGATGGCTTGTCTGCGTAAGTCACATCGTATGTACTTGGAGGGTAGAGGGCAAAGAGGCTCAGTGGAAAGCTACTGCGTGCTATCAAACTGGGCCAGAGTACAAATAAAAAGAAGCTGCTTCTCAAGCAGAGAGTATTCAAAGTGACATCTGCAATATTGCTGTGAGAAGTGGAA
Source organism: Octomys mimax (assembly GCA_002564305.1). NCBI lineage: Eukaryota > Metazoa > Chordata > Mammalia > Rodentia > Octodontidae > Octomys > Octomys mimax. Next base: position 29,185 of record NDGM011233596.1, on the reverse strand, counting down.
TATTATAGGGCATGTACAATTTACATGTCAGATATAAACAAAGCCCATGCTGTACCTTCTACATGTACGGTACCCAGCTGAACTTGGGAGGACCTTGTGTTAAGTACTTTTGATAAACAAACAATATTCACCATGCTTTTCATCTAACATTCAGAAAATAAGTAAATCATTGAGGTCCTATGGGAAAATTTAAACTGAAATGTGATTATTAAGGTGCTCACATTGAGTTATAGGATGACAGTACAAGTTCTCTTATGTCCTGAGTCCTAACTGACCTTGAAGGGCTAGGGCCAAAATACTGGCTATCCTTGTAGCCAGTATTTTTCTCTAATTTTTTTGGTCTGCAAACTTAAGTTGTTAACCCTCCAGAAGAGAAGCTTAATGATATTTTACTCTACAACATAGACAGTTGAGCTTAACAGCACTATCTGTCTGAATATCAAACACTTTAGACATAACACAGTATTTTCCAACAATCATTAATATGCTACAGTTTAAATCCCTATAGAATGTGGAAAATAACAAATAAAAATATATAAAAATAAACACACATTTTTACACAGAAAGTTAGAAATCTAATCATATAACATTGTAGCAAGACAGTCCTATGACTTTTTTTTCTTATCTCTTGTTTTCTTTTGAAAATTAGAAATCTAATCATACAACATTGTAGCAGGACAGTCCTATGACTTTTTTCTTATCTCTTGATTTCTTTTATTACCTTTTTTAAAAACAAACATTTACTTGGGAGAGAGAGAGAGAGAGAGAGAGAGAGAGAGAGTATAGCAGTAATTGATATGGCATTAGAAGCAGTTTGTATTTAGAAGACCAGAAAGACAGGCATTCCAAGCATGGCCCTAGTATTACACATTGCTATCTTCAGTGCAGTTGCTTAGTTCACAGGTATCAGCACATGTAGATAGTCAGGGTGAGAATCCTACCAATTAACTGCTAGTTTTAAAACCCTAATGGAGATTTGTAGGACCATTGCCTTAACCATCTTGTGTATATAGATGTATGGTTTTGCCCCTGCCATGTTTGCTAGCTTTTCTCCTTGACCTCTCTTCGTTGTTTAATCCTTAAGTTCTCACTTTCCATTTAGTTTTATTATACTTTTCAATTTTTATTTCTTCTTTGGAGTTCTTACACTAGGGAGACTATACAATATTTATACATGTGGGTCTGGTTTATTTCACTTATGAGTATATCTAATAGTATTTAGACAAGATATCATGTCTGCATTTTATACTAAAATAACTATTATGAAGACAACAGTATGCAATGTATTAATTATTGTGACTGGCTCATTGCTATTTCTTTCTCAACAGACTTAATAAAAAAAGAAATTCAAAAGAAAAGAAAAGAAAAAGAATAAAAACAACAACAACAAAAATAAAGCAGTGACAGGAAACACTAGCCCATGTGGGAATCATGGCCTCCTACTGCATCCAGAGGTTCCAAAATGATAATCTGTTTTGCAGCACTCATTGTTAGCAAACCATTGATAGTTACCTGGACGTGAAAATTTAGAAACTCTCTGCCTTGTCCTGCTACAAGCCCGTGTGACTCTGCTGCTGAGGGTTTCTACTGGCTTCCATGTGACAGGCTACAAGAACTGGGGGTTAAAGCACTGGACAGCAGCTTCAGGCTAATTATGAACAGAACTTGGAGCACGAGGTCAAACACCTAGCCTTTAGGTGGGAGGACACTAAGACTGGCTCCTCACAGCATCCCAGTGTTTCCAAGTTGGAGTGATCCCCACAGAAACATACCGCACCTATACGTTTTTCTGTTTATGATCATGCTTCCTTACCCCATTACCCTTAATTCCAAGGTTGTCTCCCAAATGAACTACATGAAAATTCTTTTTTCAACTCTGCTGCAAGGAGAACCCAATTTAAGACATGCTGTTTCAAAAGTCTGCAGCAAATAGGAAATGAAGCCACACGTACCCACACACGCATGCACATGCACACACACATATACACTCAAAATGTCAAAGGATAGGTAACAAAGGTCAAAAATTCCATGTAACAAAACAGAAAGATTTTGTTACCATGAGCCTGGTAATAAGGGGGTATAAACTTTTAGGAGACAGAAGACAAAACCACTAAACTATATCCAGTAACTCGTAAAACATTTATAGTGGGAACAATCAACCTTAAGTAACCTGGTAAGATCTAAAAATAATGCCTCATTTCGTTAGGAAGATAGTCATGGCCCCTAATCATGAAATCATTGAAAAGTAATTGTTGTATACTACTAAAAATGCAGAGGATAAAACACACAGTTTGTAAATTTGATATTTAAAAACATAATTAAAAATAGTTCTTATTTACAAATTAAGTGTCAGTTACCTTGAAAATGTGTCAATGTACAACATAACAAATTCCTATGAATGCAGATACAGTAAATGACATAATGCAAATATGATATTGCTCAATGAGGAAGCATAACTCAGGAAAACAATGTGGACCAACACTCTATCTATGTGGTTATCACAGAAATGAGAAAGTTGAAGCACAGAGGAAGTAAATAAAAATTAAGCAAAACTTAAGGTAAATGTTGAATCCAACATATATTGAGCTGATATTTGCTGATTTTCTTAAAAATTTTAACACATATTTTCATAGAACTGTGTGTTTGTATCTTTTATTCTATGGCTGAGTTGAGCTATTCACATGTGTTAGCAAGATAAGTTTGAACAGTGAGAGTTGATGAATATGATAAAAAGACCCAAGCTATAAAAATATCTTCCCCTTGATCAATAGTTGACACCGAATCCTGCCACTCGCAGCCTATAGTTTTGGTTTAATCACTGTTGTGTTTCATCTTAGGAGATAAAAATACACCTAAGAGAAGTATCACATTAGGTCATTCACACCTTAATATGTGTAAATAATATTGAAAGCTTTGTTTACAGACAAAGCAGACCTTCGGTTACAGAAATGAGGGCTACCATAACAATGGTTTTTCAAATCATGGTGTTACTGAAAAATATGTAACAAGAGGTGTCATTACAAAAACTGCCTGAAATCCAATTAAGCTTTGTAATTCTGGCTAAAAAATCAGAAATTTATTTTACCACTTTTTGGTAAAATAAAATACCAAAAGTGTAAAAAGTATAGAGCCTCCTAGTGTCTACCAAAGCAGTATCAGCCATGAGAGTGTGAGAGTGGGCAGAAATGTGGTGCTTTTCCTTTTTTTTCTTTGCAGAGCCAAGGATTGAACTCAGGCCCTTATGCTTGCCAGGGAAGCGCTTATTCCACTGAGCCATCTCCCCAACCCCTGTGATCCTTTTCAGACAGACTTTTAGCTGTGTATGTTCATCCTCATGTTGCCATTTTCCCTGTCTTTGTCTAGCTTCCTCCTCCCCAGTCTACACTCTCGAATCTGTCCTACACAGGTTTCCTTCTGATAGTCCCTCAGAGCTTGCTCTGCACTAGCTGACCTTATTTCTTTGGAGCCTGTGACCTCTGTGTTCAGGAAAACCCTCCAAGGCCTCTATCTGTGACTGGCTAAAGCAGACAGATGGTCTGGAACCTTACCAATAGCCAAGCATAGTAGAAACCCTGAAAGGGAAGTCATGCAGTAAGTTCAAATGCCATGCCAGGAGTACTGAGATCAAAATGAAGGTGAACTGCACATGCCCATTCTTGCCTTCAGTTTCCCATTGTCAAGTACCTTGTTTCTGATGTGATTTGCATTCTCTGGGAAGACTATTAAATCAACCAGGGAATCTTTGACTCATATTCTCTATGACACAAGCTACATCAGGCAAGGAGAACAAGAAAATGAACATGTCACAGTATCTGCCCCTAAAATGCAGGTGTTAACGTCACACAATACAGCAAAAGCAGAAGTGGAGAGCAGTCCCCAGGGCTGCACACAATAGTATCGCCTGAGTAACCCAGTTCTGCTAGAGTTCACACGGGTAGCTTTCTGACTGCTGCTGTAGTGATCTGAGCTGTCAGTCACTCAGGGTGTTCTCTGACTTGTTTCCACAAACTCTGACCTAAACTACTAGAAATACTGCCAATAACTTCCTAAGGAAAAAGAAAAACGTAAGATCTGTCTGTTCTTTTAATTACGGGAGATATCTGGCAACTAAAGATCTTGACGTAGAAACAACAAAATAGTCCTATTTAAAATAACATGGGAAGCTGACTCTGGACCACTGACCCAACCCATTCAGGGACAGGGTGGGTCTGGGGAGAACTGCGCAAGAAGCACTAGCTTCAGGTCCTATTTAAATTCCTGTGTGATTCTCTCACACCAAAATGCATTAATTTGCATTGAAGCCAAAACCCAAGGCTGGGCAGGCTGACAGGAATCTGACCACCACTGAAACTCTGGTCATCTTGGCAGGTCTCTTCTTCAGGTCTGACAAACAACACTCTAGAGGGGCTTTGGCCGGTGTCCAGGTGGCATCCTTCATGTGTTGAAGAGAATGACAAAGCCTTCAGCAAAACCCTACAGAGGCACATTTTCATAATACTTTGATTTTTATCTGTAAATTTTATTCATGAAATTTTTTTCCTTTGTCTGAGAAACAAATAATGAATATTGTAGAATATCTCTCTACAAAGTCAAACTTCTTTTGTCCAATATACTAAAAGCCCATGTGGAGCGGAGTGGAGGATATCATCTTTTTTCCCTCAGGTCCACAATTCTGAGCTGTGGAGGAAAAGGTATGTGAGGAATCTCATGCTAGATACCTTTGAGGGTATACATAAATACAAGGTGTATTTTGCCTCAAAGGACCTTTAAGATAAAACATAAACATTTACAAAAATACTGTGTTACAAAATTCCTGCACCAAGTTAAGAAATATTATGTCTACCCAGGCACAGACACAAAAGGGATGGAAACTGTGATGGTCACTCATGGGATCAGTGTATCCTTGACTGCTTTACAGAAATAAGACAACTATCAGGGAGAGGTAAGGCTAGATTAACTAATGAAGAAGTAAAGACTGCGTTCAGTAGGGTCATATAACTGGCATAGTTCAGCCAAAATTAACTGGAAATTTTAGGTAAGGTTTTGGCTTAAAATTTCTCCACTTTTCCATAGAAATTAGTCACAGCAGACTCCTTCCCTGTAAATAGAACATCCAGGCAGAGCTGCTCTGATGCCTCCGTCCTGCTCTACCTCTTCCATTTTGTAAAGAATTAATTGCCTGCTTGTCCCTGAGGGGCAGGAAGGGTGTCACTTGTGACACACTTCAGTGGTTAGTTTTGGACATCAGCTGCTAATACTGATCTCAGTGCTCCAAAATTTGATTGGTTAGATGATTAATGGATTCTCATGACAGATTTGTAATATGTTTCTTTTTTTCTTTCAAATTAATAAAAATGGGATTATCCATTCTTATCATGCTGAGTCTGAAGAGGTAGTCAAATATACCAAAGAGGGAAAAAACGTGAAACTTTTCATGAGCATGAAGAAGGCAGAAAAACTTAAATCAGCTGTATGTTTTTATACTCATCAAAGCTCAGGATCTCCTGTTGCCTTGTCCCTTAATTTTCTTCCTGTGTGTGGGTAACAAATGCCACTATGCATCAGCCTTCTTGTCTGTGAAATGAAGCTAATAATACAGATGTAGCCCAGAGCAAAGCTGTAAGGATTAATTAATAAAACATGATTGCTAAGTCCACAGCAAACATGAAGCACGGCATAGAGCTACTTGTATAGAGAGCAATAAAGTGAGACCTCCACAGCCCTGGGTAGATGTGTGGCTGACTCAGAGTCCCACCACGACTCTCTCTGAGCACCAGGCTTCTCTGTGCCCTCATCATGCAATCTGTCCTAAATCCCAGGCCCAAGAGAGTCTCCCCCATGAGGCTCAGTGTCACCACATGCTCCTCCAGGTGCCCATCAGACCCGCTGTTTCTTTGCATTTTGGCTCCTCTAGGTTCCCGGGGTTTTTTGCTTATGTCTTTCTCACATTGTTATGTCTCTTTCTACTCATATCAGCAGAGGCATGTTCTTCCAACGATAGGATGCCTTCCCCAACCACATTCCTCACCAAGGGAGTGGCAGGCATTGCTGTTGCTTCCCCACCACCACATACACACATATGCCAGCGTGTGCATGGATGTGGAATAATCTGCAGGACACTCTGAGAGTGGAGAAAACACCTTGGCCAGTGGATCCTACAGCCAATACAGATGAAAGGTTTACTAATTTGGAGAAATTAGAACTTTCAACTTAAGTAAAATAAATATTCAGTATGCAGGTTTTTATGTCTTTAAAGCAAAAACAGGCATCAACCTCAACCCCTTCAGGCTGTAACGAGGTACATACCATGGGTGACCATCACATGGATTAAGCCATAGCCCCTAAATATAGATGAGAGGAGAAAATAGATCACTGCTAGAAGGGAAGGATAGATGGAAGACACATGGCAGAAGGGAAAAACTACATTTAACAGAAAGACTAGTATATATACCTTTCTCCTGATGTTAAATGCTTCCATAAAATTTATCTAATTTAAACTTACAAAGCATTTTTGCTCTGTATTATTTTTTTCATTTATGCACATGTTTAAAATGGAGACTCCAAAATGTAACTTTCCATGTCATCACCTTCAAGAGTGAAGCAGACCAAAAGGGCCTCACGGATAATTCAATTAATTTTGAAACAAATATCCCTACAGTTCCACAGTCAGCATATAAATTCTTGAATCCTACTGATAGTTCCAAAATATTATTTTAGCACTCCTGACTATGAAAAAAATGAGACACTATATAAATCTTTAAATGGATTGGTATGGATATATTTAAGTGGTAAGCATTATGTGAATCTGCATATAGAGTTGCATGGTCACGAAATGGCCACTTGGAAGCACGTTTACAATGCAGTATAATGTGAAGCAGGGTCACTACTGTTATGATGTATTGGAATGTGCAGGTTAGTACGTCAGCATCCAGGAGCCAACATCAAAGTTAGGCAGCAGAAGCTCAGCTGGAATCCTAAGCACGCCTGAGGAGCGTTGTCAAACACTAAACATCCTAGGACACAACTTTTAAAAGATATGAAACTAGAGTATGTTATACAATCAAGCTGGATAATTTATAAGGTAGGATTCAATGTTAAAGTCAAACTGCCTTAAATAAGACTTAAGCACAAGGTGAGAAATCTCTGTCTTTAATATTGTTTAAGTGGCTTATGTTTCCATTAAATATCAAATAAGCAGTCTATTTTCTACTTCAGAGCAAACAGGGCATCTGACATTCTTCCCAGCTGTAATTTTTCCCTAAGGGTTTAATGGGTTTGTATAATATTTGTACAAAGTAATATTATCATTACCATAAATGTTTTCTAATTATTTCTTAGGATTAATGAAAGCATGTTGTATTATTGGTGGATTAAGTGCAATATTTATGAAACAGTGATGGGATTAAGGAGAAATAAATATGTATATCTTTCTGCATGCGTAAATAATAAATATTAATTCCCACTATCAATTTAGTGCAAAGTGGCTTAGATATACTATATTTGGTGTACGTACTAATAACTCACTAAGTATATCAGTTCTGTGGATTGGGTGTAATGCTTACAAGTGGTCACTTATCAGTAAGCTGAAGCACTTGGAAAAAGTCCTTGAGAATTGCATGAGACATAAAGATCTGGAAAAAGAACCAAAGAAATAATCCTAGTGTGTTGGATTTTTAGTAAATATGCAAAATAGATCCACTAAAACTTCAAGGGGAAGGAATATAAACTATCAAGATCAGAAATTACTCCTATGGGATATGTTAATTCGACATGGTATTCATGGTGTGTATACAGTTGGTTCATACCCAATTTATTTTATTTACTGTTTAGTGACTCATTAGCACCAGTTTTTTAATCTTACTTTTTTCTTCCTCCTGTCCCAATTGGTTGCTTAAATTATGGGTAAACATATGCATGATAGACTATAAAGAACCAAAATTGAAAGGTAGAAAACCCACCTTGGATTACACGCTTAGCTGTCAACTGGCTAAATGATTTAAAAGATGCAAATGATATGCCTACATGCTCATCCCCTCACCATCATTTTCAGGAACTAGGTCAATCTTTTACTGAAACCAAGAACTTGGTTTTGATATGAATGCAATGCAATTTCTCTCCCAAACTATAAACTATAATACGTTTTAAGACTAAGATATGAACCATTCAAGAAACATATGTTTGCTAATGAGGTTTTAGAGAAATTATATCAGTGAACTGATGGAAGTCACTTAAGCAAATAGATTCATAAGAGACTACTGAAGTGATGATATGGTATTAAATCACAATAGCATCTTCAGGAGGCATAGAAAGTTGTTTTTCCCTTGGATTAATTTATTCCAAGACAAAATAATGGTTCAGGAATTGAAAAGACAGGAAATCTCATCTTTCTATTCTAGTCTCATTATAAATAAAAGTCTGAGTAACATAACTTTCTCAATTTCTCATTTGATTAACTTGATCAATTGAATTTCTGTTTTAAATAAGCCTGTTTCTCGCACACTATCCCCTTTCCCTGTGGGCAACGTTATTGTCAATAACCCTCATGATTCATTATTCTAGTCCTAATAGATTTGTTAAAAATGGAATAGCATCAGATAAAGAGAAATCACTTACAAAATTAGATTAGGAAGACTCAGAATCAAGGTTATTTTTTGCCACAAAAAGTCAGACATTGTGGACTTCAAGAATTTTGCCAGGATGACAGGTAACTGTGTAATGACATGCACAGCTGTTGTGAGTTCAGGAGGCATTCTGGGTCCTTCACCCCAGGCTTCCCTAAGGTGTAGCAGCCTTTTCAAACCTTCACTCATCCCAAGATACACAGAATGGCTCAAAGTTGCCTACACATCTGCTCTTATTACATTGTATCAGAGCAACTTCATGAAAACTGATACACTGCCACAACATGACAATAAATAATGGTTCTTTATGGCAATGGCGTGTAAAAGCTTGTCCCAGCAACAAATGACACTACAGTATATTTATTAATCACTTACGCTTTCTACTCTTTCTGGGAAATATGGTACAAGTCAATGCCATATTTCTCTAACAATTGCAGGCCCAGTATGTATTTCTGATCCAATTCAACCCCCAAAGCTATTTCTAATAACTTGCTTGTGTTCCACAGCCACTCAGATTGAGAATAAAGGCACTACCTGGGCACACAGGATTTCTGCTTAACCAGCACCCAGGCAACAAGAGTAATAAAGTAAAACAAATCAAGTTCTAAATGCAGAAAACAGAGCAATCTAAGCCACAGAAGACAGTTCAGTGATTTGTGTGCGGACCTGTATAAAAGTTGCCTTTTCAAAATCTCACTCATCAACAGAGTCACATTATAAATTCAGCATCATTGGTCAATTGCAGGAAGACTCAGATCTATTCCAAATGTGGTTTGCATTTGTGTACATATGTAGGTGCATCTATATGTACATGAACCTACATAATTGGAATATCATTTACTTTTTAAAAAAAATTTATTTATTTAATTGTGTGTGTGTGTGTGTGTGTGTGTGGCCAGCTCAGCCCACCAGGGGGTGGGGCTGG